>LQRL01109528.1:2056-14324 GCA_001703475.1 Hydroides elegans | reverse complement strand
CATTTTGGTCACCTCGAGACTAAAATAGTCTCGAAATATCCAAAACCAATAGTCTCGAAGTGTCCAGACATGAGTCTCGAGGTATCCAAAACCAAAAATTAACAATAGTCTCGAAGTATCCAGTCACGAAGTGGTAGAGTCTCGAAGTGTCCATAAACCGCCAGAAAATATGTATTGTAACATATCCAGAATTTACCAAAACATTTTCATAATTTGCCGAAATATCCTGGTTTCTAAATATCCTGTCTCTATTCTGACTATTTCGTGTCTGTTAATGCAATATCCATAATAAACTATAGAATATATTTCATATCAATTATTAACATTAAGTGTATCTAGTTCAAACACAGCTGATAGCAATGATGTTAATTAATCAAGGCTTGCCGACTAATATCTTCACATTTTGACTGCATTTAATGAATTTCCTTTGGCTAAATAGACTGATAGAATCGGGATATTTTTCATTGTGACACTTAAGGGGGTCCGATTATATAAACTTCTTCTCGGTCTTGCCGATAGCTATTTATTCCATTAACATGATTTCTAAGGTCCTTGTAATAAAATATTAATGAGATTCTGCGTTTATTCATTTGTTTAAATATTGCTGAATCTTTTTATATAGCCGAAATGTCTTATTCTTTCAGAGACGTATCTAGTTGTTTTGAATCAATTTAGTCAAATAATTATTTGATTAGTGTATTCCAAAATATGATATTCAACTTAATAACACATATATTCTGATTATTCAAATATACACTTTTCGTCAGAAATATCCAAAATCGAGGTAATTTGACACAATATAATTTGTCTCATATACTTAATCAAATTGAAGGTATCCATTAAAATGTTGATATTTATTGGTAATTCTAAACTTGTTTCGCCACTGTTTAGCTTTTGTTGCGCATTTCCTCACACGTTAATTGGACGAACCCCGTTGCAATTATATGAATTACCCTTCGCGTGTGGTTTACGAGAGAGCGAGGTAATTCGTCAGAAAAATAATAACAATATGCAAGTGTATTTTCATACATATAGGGCCATTCAAGTCACCTCTTTCTATGGACTTATTCAATGCCAGTAATTTTTATTAATTTCTTTCAAAGTTATATCTCAGACACGCGTCTATATGCACTTGATTCTAAGTGTTTTAATTAAAATATATGTTCGTTTACATTTTTAGATTTGATGTTTTTGATTAACACTGTGTCATTTATATTCTTTGATGCTGGTGACAACATTGTTTTGCCGCACAACATGTAATTTCAAGCGAGTTTAAAGCAGAGCTTTGATTCCAACTTTTCCGCTACATATCCATCGAATCAAAACTTTATTGACCAGATCAAACCTCAAATTTCACCAAATTACCTTGACATAAACATTGTGGTCAGCAATATTATATGCATGACATACATTAATCCTACGCGTATCAAAAGTTTATAGCCTGCATATCGTGGGAAAAACAAGTGTATTTTTAAGTAATTAGGCAAAAAGCTACATTATCATGCGTTTGATCGTGAATTATTTCGATAAAAAATATGCATTGACTATTCAACCACCCTATCCCCAGGCAAATATCTATTATTTTATAGAAAGGAAATTAGTTTTTCTTGGCAACTATAAGTTATTCGTTCACTATCCTTAATTGTTTAGAGTCTTATCTCCAAACTTAATTTCATTTTGTCGACAATAGAATGTCAGACCGGAAAATAAATCAAATATCAATTTCCATAGGTGCATTATACGGCGAGTCTTTCCTTAATACATATTTCCTGTTTAGGAAAGTCGATTCTCACTAAACTTACCTTTCAACTTGTGTGCTTTGCTGTGACGCGATTGCCTAAAAAGGAGGAAAACCATTTATTTAGTCAACCTTGTAACATAGAACATCATTAAGATATTATACTTTAAAAGATGATTTTTGTCTCCTTAATCTTTAAAACCAACTTGCAAATAACAATTTAAGAACAGCGGTTCGATTGTTACAAATTGTGATTTTCGAAATTATTGTGGTTGATAACTAGTTTCCAGTCTTTTGACACAACTAATGTAATCGCATTATTTCTGAGTGATTTAGCAATCGACACAAATTTGTTGTGATAGTGGTTTTTCACTTTTCGAGGTTTTGTATTCATTCGATGAAATTTCCCATACTTATGATTTCTTAAAAAGTTTCTATGTCTACATCAAAACCATAGTCGAGGAAGCTTAATAAATGACTCAGTCGAATGAACCTTGGCATCTTGTTAAGCTCACCTTTATAATGTTTTGCAATGTCTTAGGATATTAAGGATATTGATGCTAATTAATACCTTTTTTATTCTATAACTCTAACTATTTGCAAATTCTATATCGCCCAACCTTCCCCTATCTCTTTTACAAAAGGCGAACAATCAATACCAAAAATACTTAATTTTTATTTGTCTTTCATTTATAGTATTTGTTTCAAATGATTTCATTTTATCTATCACACACTCACCGCCAAGCCATGTACACTGTGCATCAACTGCGCCAGACATGCGCACTGTTCTCTCGACACAGCCAGGTTGCTTATGGATATAGCGGGCGACAACGTAGTTAGGTCGAGTTGCGAGCCGCGGTCACTCGACCGGTCTGACGACGACCGCCCGCCCTCGGAGGAATCGTCCGTTTGGCCGCCCCCGCCCCCTTTGTCACTGTTACCGCCCCCAAGGTGCTGCTTATTGAGCAGGTGCTGCAGGAAACTCGTGCTCATTCTGCGGTTGATCTTCTCCTGATGGAAAGATAACAGTTATAATTTATGGATTTTTCATTTATGTTTTATGTGAAATATAATGTATTGATTGAGGTATTTGTATGAATAAAATGCGGTCCCAACCTTTGCTAGTTTGGAAAGTTTGCGAGAAGACTATAGCGAATCGAACCTATAAGGACGCAGACATGGAATCTATGGATTCTACGCTTATAAAATGTCAAAAAAATATCCCATAAACACGGTGATTTCCGATATTTACCTGTCTCTATAGACCAAATATCAATCATAGCTATCTATGTTTCCGTTTTAAAGAATTGGAATGCAACAGACATGATGACGCTGTTTCCACACCAATATCCTTACTGTCCCCATCCACCTTTCGAAAGGGAACCGGAGTTCACCATGCTGTTTTGAAGCTCAAAATCACAAATATTTCCAAAAAATATTAACCAAACAAAACTAAATCTGACAACACACAAAAAAAATATCGGAATGAACACATGCGATTTTCCCTGCTTGCATTTCCTGCGGTCTTTCATATTAAGAGAACTAATCACCAATTTTTTTCTTCATATTTTTTATCTCGTATAAGCGATGCCAAAGTGCTGCTTGTCGCTTATCGCAGTAGTCAGGCGGTAGAAGGAGGATCGCACTCAGTTTGCTCAGCTTTTAATTGGGCGCTTTTGCATACCGGTATATATATTTTTTAAACATATTTTTCCTAATTTTGGTTTTGTGAGAAAGTTTAACATGATATCTGAACAGGCACATTCAATCTCCATAAAAGAGAACAGAACAATTTATGACGAAGCAGAGAACTGGTATCTATGGCATACTCTCTGCTTTGAACTCCAATGAAGATACTCAGTACTAAGGCTAACACGAGGAGACTAAGAAGTATGAGCTTCGTTTCCAAAATTTTCGCAATTTCATTACTCAACAATAGTCCCAATAAAACAGTTTTGAATGGAATCAGAAACCTGAATCTTGTTCTTATGGAGCTAGTAAGTTTATACCAGCTGGTAGCTCCTTCGGACTCAATTCACTGTGTACACTTAAACATTTGGTTTCCATCATATTTTTCTTATAATATCAATTTAAAATGCAGGAAAGCCTTCAAAGTAAACGCATTAGTCATGTACGTAAGTAGTTTTTCACACCCACTCCAAAGTTCGAGCAGCAAATGATCAAATCATATCTTATCATGACATAAACTGTAAATGCCCGTTTTGATAGTAGATAATAATATAAAGAAGTGACTAATATAATCAACACATAACTCGACATCAAAGACTACAAACAAATGGTTATATACGTCATTGCAATCAATGTGTTTGTATAGTAATACCGGTATGTAATAAATATCAAAAGCAACCTGATATTTTCTTATTGTCTTCAAGTGCAAATAATTGTTCCATCACTATCAACAGCTTTTTTTTGTTGTTATAACATAGCATTATAAAATTAATACATTATAACTATACAACGCAAAATCGAGCGAAAGTTTCGGCGCACCAAACTATTTCTAATTAGGATGGGATCTTACCATTACAGTTTGAAGCTTACCATGAAACCAATAACGTTAATTGACGTTTCTATATTCTCCAATGATATCATAAGCAAAGTGGTAAATTGGAGATATGCATAAAGAAGGAAGCATTTCAAACCAAATTTCTGTTGTTCATTTAGATGGACAGGTCAAGGGTACAATTATTCCTGCGAAGATTATAAGCTGATTCTGTTTCCCTTTACGATATAAGGTTATCGAGCCATTATATAACTGACCACAAGAAAAGAAAGCGCATAACTGGTAGAAAGGGGGGTTTCACTTTATTGTACCCTTTCCTTATTTCAATATGTTCAAATTCGCAATGTAAGCCTTTTATTAACAGGAAATGATTGACCGATTTATATTCGAAAATTGCTTGATTAAATACTCGGCTAAAACGAAAGGCGGAAACCACATGTCGGAAATGTTACAAGTAAAGATACGATAAGAAAATGCAATGTGCATTGTAGACTAGCTCATACCCAATCGTATGACAACGTAGTAATAGTAGATAAAATATTTTCTCTTACTTTTCTTAAACGTTTATATTTATATAATACCATAACAAAGTTGGTGAAATCATGCCAGATGACGTATTTGGCTTTTTTCTTCGCCTTTTACTATTGTGAAAAAAGTTTTATATTTCTATTGACATTTTGTCGGTACCTTTAGCTCTACTTAGTTTAAAATGCATTGGAATTCTTCATTTATATGTATTAGCCTTTTTGCAAAATAGTATTAACCGAAAGAATCAATGTGTAACCAATCAATACGTTCTCCTATCTAAATGATGAGCAGAGTAAATTAAATCAAGCAACTATTATTTACAAATCGGTCAATTAACTTCACGAATTTGTCACAAATATAATATATCTGAATGTAGGTTTTATCTCTATTTAGTGCAAAAACACATGCGTAACGAGACAGACAAAATATCGGTTAGATGTGTACTTACTATCACTTTCATTGTATTTTTTCTCTTTTATTTTGTTCTGATGTGCAACATTTTTTATTTTTTGTAGAGCATCCAGACCAAAAAATTCAAGATAACTGTATCTAAATTGCCTTTGCATAGAACCTGAACCAAGTTCTAGGTCTATCTCCGTTAAGGTGACACACATTTTAGTTTTCTCTACCAAGTAGAGGACCAGACCCATGAATTAAAAAAACTCACACCCTTAAATGATTAAGATTAAATATAGGTTACCAGTTTTTTCTCAATGAAATAGCCAAACATAATTTTGATGAACCCAATCAATAAAATAGAAATGTTTGTTTTAACTTAGTAACTGTTTTTTGTTGTTTTTCCTTCTACTCTATATATTGTTTAAGTTTTTTTCATGAAATGGATCTGAGTACTTACCCGGATTCCCATATGAATCAACGTTTCTTACAATGAGAAGATCTTCATAAATGTCGAACAACCTGATATGGTCCTTATGGTAACTTTTCAATATTAATTCAACTATAGTAATAATATCCAATTTTATTGTATAAAAAATGCCTTTATTTCTTAATCGAGTCGGGCTTCATTTGCAATCACGAGAATAGAACATGTCATTTTGTACTTTCTTACTTGTATCCTTATATATTTATTTCTCAAATATTTTCGTTTTTGAATTTTCATCCGTCAAGATTTTTACACGCCTTTTTATCTCCAGATTGGAATCTGTTCACATGATAATCACTCAAAATAATTTATTCCATTTAAACACATTTTACACTTTTGCCTCGCAGACGACATATGCTGCTTTAATCGTCTGCTCTCGCAGATCATTGTTTGTAAACAAAATGCTAATCAACTCGCAAACAGAAATATCGTCTGCAACTACTCATTAAAGCTTTTAACCAATCACAATGCCGAAAGGAACCAAAAAGGCGGATGCGATGTAAATATGGAACTTATATCTAGGAAAATAGGATCACATGCCGTGTCAAAACAAATCAAGAGGTTCCTTTTAGGTCTATCTCTCATATTTGTTGCAAGTTTCGTAGTATTTTAGGCAGTTTTCATGACGTATTTCGTGTATTTTTGTATATACACGGAAACTACATATTCCGTGAAATTTCAAAGGAAAGTGAGTAAACTATGATGAATCCTCTGTGGGAAGGTTCATATATTTCAGAATATCCATTTAAGTTTACCTCAAATAAGCTTTGCAATAGTTGTTTCTAACTTAAAAAAAAAAAAAGTTTTAAATTTATGAGGACAACGACTGCATTCGATTGTTCTGATGCGAATTTGAATCATAAAAAGTAAACGCATATCGTTTATTGCTCCTGGGTTATTTTATTTTTACTTTTCACATTTATGCACGAGAAATTTTAATTTGGACTTATCTTATTAAAACGTAATCAAAATTGTGTTCAAAGTACCGGGAAGAAAAGTAAAACATGATACCCTGAAGAGTGGCGTACATAAAATAAATTCGCATAACTATGAAAATAATAGGCGTACCACAAAGATTGAGTTCATGTATTCGCCCTTTACTCTACCAGCCTAGGCAATCCCTGCCTGTCTAAGTTTTGTTTTTGTATCGAATACATTTACACCGCAACCAAGGAAAGATAGGGGGTAACACAAATGTTTACACTTTGCGGAAACTTATATACATTTTTTTCCCAAAACAATACCGATATCAGTTGTAATTTGTCCGGTTTCATTTCCTATATGCCGGCAACATAACACGAAACTGAATCCCAAATATTCCATTGAACACTTAGGTTTAATTACGGTGCCAAGGCATAAATTAGGTTGGAGGAAAGGTGCTTTGCTTGATACGCAATAAAATTCCATCAATCAGATAGCATTATGATGAATTCATAAGCCGTAGGCAAATCGTTATCACATACTTATTCGTATGCATCTTAATCGCTCCGTCGATCATCGCGGAAAGATATTGCGTTCATTTAACACATACGCGCACACTGGCACACACCTGGACGCGTGCGAAACATGCATGCATGAATAACAGACGGACGCACGCATATATATATGGTAGGTGGACTTTGGTGTTGACAGGAGTCCCACACCCACCGATACATTATAAACGGGTCCAGAGATTGGTGGAGCAAGGCATGACCTACTTAAGATGGCATCTGGTCAGCAGCTTATTAATTGTTCATCTTATAACTATGTTTAAGATTCTAAATAGCTCAATATTTGGGAGTGATATATTTAAAGATAATGTATGAGATTCATAACGAAGCGAGTTGATGCAGTTATTAATTTCCCGTCATCGTTTAACACACCTTAATATATGGTTCGAGCTACGATCCAGAACAAAGTGAAGGCGTTGTTTAAGTTTCAAATTTATAGAACGTGCATGGAACCGTAAGATTCTTCAAAGATAACATGAGAAATATATATTTTCATTTCATTCAAACTGATGTCTAAATGGATTGTCATATTTTGCACTGCAGAATATCACTGGTCACATGTTTTTTTTTTCCTTCAAGTAGTGAGATGACAACTAAGCGTTAAACCTCAGTTGATTTTGTCACTTCGTTTCAACAAAAAAAAAACATGTATTAGATGGTTAAAAAGACTTTTCTGACATCCTATTGACGGAACTTATCTTACCATCATATAAATGAACGAACCGGTTAACCGGTATGAAAGTAGTGATTTCAAATATATTTAAAACCAAAATTATTTTATAATTTTTACAACTACAAGCACTACATGAGCCGTCATACCGAAAAGCGTAGGTTGCAGTGAAAGTGTGGGAAACCAGTAAAATGAACATTCACTAAGTGACTCAACAATGGAATGAAAAAATACAACTTGGGTTAGTTTCATAAACTTCAAACAAACTTGGAATAGATTCTAACAAACAATGAAAAACGAATCATTTTATGTTTACGTTAATCTCCCAAGTTACACATCTTTTTGAATTAATTTTACAAGCTCAGGCTTTTATAATAAATCGATAAACCTATATACAGAAAGCTGCGTTTGTTGCGAATTTAAAGTAATTTAGTTCATCAATAAGTTTATGCATTTTATTTATTTATAATCTAATTTTTGTCAAAGCGACATGGAGTCTCGGCAAAAAAAATCATGAAACGAAATCATTGATATCATGCCAATATCTGGAGGCTTTTCACCCAAACATCACAGCTTTATCAAAGTTCTGATATCGCATGTCTGATGGCGTTGTACCTCGATTTCAGCTTGTGATGTCTTTGATACAAAAGTTGAATTGAACCAACGTGAACCATTCAATCCAGATTGGAGACCAATGTGTACATGTCAGTTGACGTATGTATAAAGGACACTTGGTGTATTTTGCAAAGTAGAATCATGATTTTTTCAGTTAGGCCTGTGCTATGGGGCCAAAACTTACAGCATTTGCATCAGACCTCAACTACCATGATTGAGTATTAATCAAAATTTGCAAAATTGTGTTTCATCACGAAAACCTGGACTTGAATATTCAATCTTTTTTTTCACTATTTCATTAATTATTAGGAATTATACGATGTTGGTCTTCGCAAGATGTTTTAGATGTTGGATGTTCGTCTAAAAGATCGTTTATTCATTCTCTGTAGATCTTATCTTAAGTTGAAGCGTCTAGCCGAAACCAAGTCAAAATAGGTTATTATGCAAAGATGCCAATAACCCTGAAGGAATTCATTACTGATAATTAATGCAAAGCTCTCAGCGTAAGAAAATCTTAAGTCTGTTTTCGTAACGCTGTGAGAATTTACTTTAGCGATAGTTACCAACAATCGCTACAAACACGCGCCTACAACTAACAAACAAACACCAGTGCGTCTTCTGGGTATGAAATTTCACTTCGGATTAAACATAACGCGTTGTACTTAAAGTTTGCGAATATTATTCTTTTATCTCTTGGCCACACAAATTGAGCTCATATGAGAGCAAATTCCAAAGTTAGACAGCTAAAAATTAAGAATCCAAGAGAAAAGCCCAGTGGAGAAAAGCCTAGGTGGAGAAAAGCCCAGCATTTTTGTACACTAGGAGAAAAGCCCAGCATTATTTTGTGAAAAGTGGAGAGAAGCCCAGTTTTGTTGTATCATAACTATCAAACATATATTATTTATATTTACATTAAAACATTTAGAACCGTTTTTTTTTTATAAAACTTTTAAAAAAATATTGTAATTTAAAAATATACACATAGTGTCTCGAGTTAACCAGTTCACTGAACAGTTCAAAGCAATGCTTAGTGAGGCGTTCGCGATCTCGATTGCAATTGAGTTTAGGGTTTTCGCGTGCAAGTTTGCTTTCGTGTGTTGATTGCGATTGGGTCGAAAGCGGATTGCAATTCAGATAATAGGGACGATTTCGCTTTCATGTTTCGATTGCAAATTGTCTTTATGTAAGCTTTCATGTTCTGATTGCATTTTCTGGATAACTTTGTCCATTATCCATGATGATATGAAATGGCTTTTGATATATAATCAAACATATGAACTTGATGCTTTAGGTTTTCATAAAAGACTCATTGTCTGTAAATCAAAATTTAATTTCAAAAGGCCAAAGCTTAAAACCCATGAAATTTGAATATATAAACCCGAATATATATTTTGCAATGACTTCATATTACATTGTTTATATCAGATATATCAAAACTGGGCTTTTCTCCACTGGGATTTTCTCCTACTGGGCTTTTCTCGATCTGGGCTTTTCTCCACTGGGCTTTTCTCCACTGGGATTTTCTCCGCTGGGCTTTTCTCCGTCCACCAAAAATTAACAGTATACTGATTATTCCAGCCTTTAATTTGCCTTTTTTTTTCAAAAACATAAACCACATGTTATTAATTTTAGCAAAATGACTTGTAAATCACTTACATTATTTTCAGTTAAATCGTTGATAATCGTACAAATATCCATTTTTCATTTCAGATCACTCTTGCAATACATGTATCTTAAAAATTAAGACAACTTTGCCAAAGATGGTAGTCACATTCATGCAGTCTTAAGGCACTGAAGCTCTTATATTTTTTTCTAAGCATCAGCTGACTCCATAAGTAATCCCGTTAAAGCCTCTTGTGTGAACTCGTGAAATCGTACACGTAGGGTCTATTGATGTTTATATACAAGTGCGGTTTAATGTGATATCAAACGCCTCTTTCATTGTTTGTTTAATATGTTGTATATCACGCATACATTATTATCTTATCACTATGATTAATATCATATTCCGCGACAAAAACATAGTTAATATGACTTTTGTAGTTTATCCATATGCATTGATATCACATACTGCTAAGTATCAATCCCGACACTTGTTGCTCATATATAAGTACTTGTGAAACATGTAAGCCCTTGTGATGGAAGGACACAACAAAGGGCATTAATGACCGAATAATATACAGATATGCCACGATTATTACTTCTCAATAACAAGTTTTGACAAAACTAGGATGTACATTAAGAGGAGGGGGAGGGAGGGAGCAGGAAAGCTTACTATATATGATGACACATGCCCAATACATAAGTTCAACAACACTTCAAAATGTACACGTATTGTTTTATACTATTCTTAACCCCATTCTCAAGGATACGGCCACTGCAAACATGAAGGCCAGTGGTCCACAAAAAGACAAGCAAACGGGACATAAGTAATGTAATCAGAAAGTGATGATTTGACCAAGAGATGTCTAAATAAAGTCACCTAAGTGAAAAGTGCTGCATCAACTTAGAAGGTTTTCTATTCAATCAGTAATAATGAACGAAGAAAATCCTATTATAAACAAATGCTTTGTTTTCACTAATTAGACAAATATTGGTTGCTACTGAATACATCGTTGATTGTTTCGACTTGAACGTGACATGGTTAATGGTATCACATTCTAAATGATTTTTTAGTTAAGATTCTTTAATAACATTCCTTAATGAAAGATATTTAATATGCTTACCCAGCATAAGTTTGGGACTAAAAGTTCATTTAAAAAGAAATGAGTTAACGAATCAAGTTATATTTTATCAAATTATGTTCATAATTTGAAAATGCAATATACATACATTTTTTATTGTATTTTGCCTTGCCCAAATTGGTGTAACCTCTACGAAATTTAGGGTTTTTACATTGGACTTAGCCTAAAAAGCCGAAAACCGAGAGCAGTTTTTTTTTCATTTTTTATGTCTAAATCCCCGAAAATAGCACTTTCAAGTGCACATATGATAATAATTATGCTGATTGGAATATGTGATGACATTGTTTTCGCAAATTGAAGGCGAATAAAGAAAATCGTTTTTGCAGTTTTTCATAACAAGATTGTCAAGGGTTTGACAATGACCCAGCTTTAGTGTAAAGCTTAAGGTATTTCAGTACTTGCGCATGTGTAACGTTTCTTTAATATTTTAATATATGCATATGCACTAAGTGTGCAAGTTATTAGAAACACGGGAAAATGCATAAGTAAGTCACGTGTCATCTATTTGCTTTAACATTGGCATAACGATACTTTAAGAGGTGGGATATATTTATACCGGATGGGATTCGAACCCGTGACCGAATGAGTGGGAGCTCCATGCTGTACCAACTGAGCTACAGTCTCCTCATACAAACATGTATGTTTTACAAGAGTGCATTATGTATAATTTGATTTGAAGATTCCCGAATCGATGCGACTAAACATTCTATGGAAATAAAACAGGAATATAATTTTGGCGTTTTTAAATGAAAAAGTATTTAAGGCTGAATCCAGGTTCGAACCCACGATTTTGGGATCACTAGGCAGATACGCTACCAACTGAGCTATCTGGCCAGATGTGAAACGCCTTGCTCTAGGAAGTCAATAAATGCCAAAACATGATAAGCATAAGGGAAAGTATAAACTAATATACAAACCCCAGAATTATAAAGATAAGAAGAAAAATAAGAAGGACAAGGTCAAGTATAAGCTCAAGTAAAAATATAATAAGGAACACAATACATTATGAGGTGGCCATATAGAAGCTTGTGTTAAGTTTGAAAGCTCTATGATCAAAACTGTTTTGAGAAGATAGCTGC
>LQRL01109526.1:15579-33562 GCA_001703475.1 Hydroides elegans | reverse complement strand
TTTGTTCCACCGTTGCCCTTAAATAATCATCCACACTATGTAATCCTCTCAACGTCACAATATATGCGTAATCTTTCTGTGCTGTACAAATATCCCAAAAAACAGTAGAACCTCGTTAAACCGAATAGGTCGGGACCGGCGAAAAGTGTTCGGATTAACCGATATTCGGTTTAACCGATATTCTATGGCCCCTTCAGCCAACGCAAACTTTTGATTACATCATGAAATAATGGTCAATAAAAACTTGTTATATGTAGGCTAATCAGCTTGAAAAAGCGTCGATATGTTATTTTAGCTTGTTTTTTTTTTACCCCAAAAACATTAAATAAGATATATTTAAAAATGCCTTGATATTTGTTAAGTGCGCCTAATATCAAATTGTTCTTGAAAAAAGAATAAATGCGAACTAGAATATTAATCCCCAGAGATAGATAGCATTAATAGGAAGCTTTACTCAATGCATAGTGCGACGTCCTGTTTTGACTGACTATGTTGAACAATCGCCGGAGATCAGGTTTTCATAAGAAAATCAGCCTCAACAGCAAGCTTTACTCAATGCATTGTCATTATTTCTGTTGAATAGTGTCCGGAGTCCATCTTTTAACCAGGTTAAACATTGCCCGGAGATTGGGGTTGCATGATAAAATAGCTTTTGGTTTGATTTGTTGAAGAATCCCCGGAGCAAAGGGTGTCATAAGCAAATAATTTGTGACATGATAAGTTGAACTTTTCCCGGAGATAAGGTTTTTATGAAAACATCACAATTAAGGCCATGCATTGCTAATTTTATGGCAAATGCTTTGACAAATATATAACAAATATCAGGAAAACATGTTCGGATAAACCGATACCTCGATAAACCGAATTTTTAGAAAGAACTTATAAGAGGAAAAATGGCGGGACCGACGGTTTAAGTTCGGATTAACCGATATTTCGGTTTAACCGATATCGGTTTAACGAGGGTCTTCTGTATCTCAAATTCGTCTAAGTTCAAACCCCCGTGATTTCGACATTTTTGGTCGATCAAACTGAAACCTCCACGTTGCACATCTGCAATATATATTTATTCACTGTGTGAAGTTTCAGAACCCTCAGACAGAGGCTTCATACCGAAGTGTCGCGGACAATGTGCTGTACAAATATCCCAAAATATCTCAAATTCGTCTAAGTTCAAACTCCCGTGATTTCGACATTTTTTGGTCGATCAAACTGAAACCTCGACGTTGCACATCTGCAATATATATCTATTCACTGTGTGAAGTTTCAGAACCCTCAGACAGAGGCTTCATACCGAAGTGTCGCGGACAAAGTGCTGTACAAATATCCCAAAATATCTCAAATTCGTCTAAGTTCAAACTCCCGTGATTTCGACATTTTTTGGTCGATCAAACTGAAACCTCGACGTTGCACATCTGCAATATATATTCTGTCCTGTAGGAAGCTTCAGAACCCTAGGACAGAGGTGTCATACCAAAATGCCGCGGACAAACTACGGCATCTCAAATGTTAACAGACGGACGGACAGACGGACGGACAGACGGAATGGGGGATAGCAATAGCCCTCAGCCAAATTGGTTGGCTGGGGGCTAAAAAAACGAAACACGTGTACCAAATTGCCTAAAATTTACCACATTACGTATCAACACATAATCTAAGGTGTTCATAGATATCAACACATTATTTATGTTTTTTTTATCATAAAGGAATGGAGACATGACACATCATAGACACAAAGGGGCGGACTCAGTACATATAGCCATGTATTGCTTTAACAACCACATAGCCAACGTAATAATATCACAGCAAAGCACGACCACACATGTCAATGTCACGTGATTTGACCTCTAGGTCACTCCTTGACGTACCTTGACCTATTTTGACCTTCCATTTCACGGAGAGGTCACGTGAAGATCAGGTGAAGTTCATGTGAATATCGTTTGAAGATCACATGAAGGTCATGTGAGGATCACGTGAAGGTCATGTGAAGATAACATGAAGGTCAAGTGAATATCACGTGAAGGTCATTTGAAGGTCACGTAAAGGTCATATGAGGATCACGTGATGGTCACGAGAACATCATCTGAAGGTCATGTGAGGATCATGTGATGGTCAGGTGAATATCATCTGAAGGTCACGCGAAGGTCACATGGGTTGAGAATCGTTGACCTTGTGTGACCTTGTTATATCATCAGGAAGGGTCGATCGAGGGGTTTTCATGCGCGGCTTTTAATTTCTTGAGCTGCTCGAACGTCAGGAAGAACTAGAGTGGAGTTAAGGTCAAATCTATATATGTTCGTTGAACAAATATCTAATTAAACAATTCTTAACAAATACTTAAATTCAACTGTTTTAGAGCATGGATCCAGCCAGAAGTGCACCTTATTTATATGAATAATAACAAAAGAAATACACACATTCTGAAACCGTAATTAAAATGCACCTTTACTATCTTGTTTATCAAATGTTATCATAGTCACGGTAGAACCTTATTCGTACGAAGAACCAAGGTATGCCCAATTGGTTTGGTAGGCGAAATTCTGTTTATACTCTTATATTTTCGATATTTAAAAAATGATGTAGCACAACGATTTTAAACATTTTAAATATTTAGCGTTGATGAGGTTAATAACGGAATTCCCCCATCACGTTCCATGTGCGAGTTGCTAAAAGGATACGACAATATTCCATGGTCCGAGCCGAAGCCAGTTTGGAATGAAACCTTTGTAGAGAGCCATGAAGCCTTCATGTCGCACAGTCTGAAAACAAGAAAAGAAATTGTAAACAGCTTTTAAAAAGATTCTTTGGAACGTGTGGGATAATGGGTTCGGGTATTGTCAAGACGAAATATGGGAAGAAAAGCAACATACATGGTATTCTACTTCAATTTATACAGTTTATTCATATTTAAATCATGAAATTGCATGCAAGCAAGGAAGAAAACAAATGTAACGTACAGTATATCCATTTTGAAATCGAATCGGTTATTCGGAAATATATAGGCCTAAAGGATAAATGAGATACCCATAAACAAATATATTAAACGACAGACAGCTCGAACAATCTGTCCTAAATCCCAATTGTTTAAATACTCTCACACATATGCTTGAGCATGTAACTAAGAAACGACACGTCTCTGCAGTACATTTCGAATTCTTTCCGGACGCTGATATTTCAAATTCAACAATACGCATTCACAGTTTGTAGAAATAATTTCCCTATTTTTAGACAATATGGAAATGAATTCCTTTTTTTTTACAGTGCGAAACGCAGCCGTGTTTAATAGCAGGTTCGAACCTTTGTTATGTAAATAACACTTTTTGGGCTGCGCTCCTTTCGCAACCAAACGCATCTTTGGGCGAAAATAGCAGAAATTAGCTGTGTGTCACGTATCCCTTGGAAGAAACGGAAGCATTTGTGCGCTTGTCTGGAAGAGAAGCTTTTGTTAGCGCAAGGAACATTCACAAAACACAAAATCTAAATAAATGCTAATTATTTGGGTGGAACACAATCAAATCATTTCAAAGAAAGTAAAAATTGACGTGCTGGTTTCTATTAATAACGGTCAAGCTGGATGTGAATGGATTGGTCTTATTTGTATTTACATTACTATATAGAATGTTTTAAACATTATTTACAATGCATCTTCGAATTTTGAATTTGAGTCGAATGTTATTGAACATTCCCTTAAAACTAAATATCAGGCCGATTTATTTTGCGCATTCTACTTCTACAACATCTTTTGCAATTATGCTTCAAACGAAACGAATGAAACCACCTAAAGCATTTATTTTGTCATAATTCGGTTCGGTTCTGATTTAGGTACTTTTGTATTGACCTCTCTAAGTGTAACTGAAAAGATACGTGAAATGTATTTTACGGTTAAAACCGAGAAAAGGAAAAGACATCCCATATTTTATTGCATTATTGTTTTCTTTTTCAAACTAACCAAATGGTATCTCAGTGCAATATGTAAAAGTGTTAATAAGATCAATGCAAAACGCAATATTTATTTTTTATTCTTATAAACTACATAAATACATTGTGAATTAATTGTTAATACTGTCGATAGAAAATGAGAATGTTCAATAACAAAAGACTCTCAACAAAAAAACAAGAAAAAATCTAAGTTAGATTGAGCGAAAATAGTACTCGGAAATAAATAATTCCTCTGAATAAAAAATATTGTGACAAAAATGTAGAAAATCAAAGTTCATCGCTGGTGCTCGTTTATTACCTGGACAATGCAGTCTACGGAACCAGCGTAGATGGTCGGTCGAACACCAGTTGTTCCACCTCCGGTCGGCGCCATTTTTAATTTTCGCTGGTTCATGAGCCGCGTCTAAAATATAATTGCAGTGTGATGATTTATAATATTCATGCAACAACGGATATGTATTAACATTTCTTGAGATATCATATTTCTAACATGTTCTGTATTTTCTCCCTTGCTGTGCATATAAGCTCTACATTTTATGAACCAGCGTGGCTGGTTGGTAGGACACCAGTTGTTTCACTTCAGGTCAGCGCCATTTTGAATTTTCGCTTGTTCATGAGCCGAGTCTGAAAACATAACATTTGCATCCGGTAGAATCGATTTCCACCTCAGAAAATTCTCCAGGGGGAACCTGAAGTACGCCTCGGTAATCTTGATTCACCTTCGAAAATACCCTGATGCTAAACCCTATTGTAGGGTCCTGGCTTAAAGCACACTGATATTACCTCATTTCATTAGCTTTTTTTTCTCGAGTTTTTAAAGTTTCTAAACGGTTTCAATGTGTTGAAACTGCTACTCACCTTAACAACATCAATAGGGTTGGAAGCCAGAGCACCTAGCAAACCAGCGATGAAACTAGATCTGGAACAAAAATATGTAAAAGGCGTCCTTTAATGTCTCTTATCCCGTTAAAAGTTTAAATTAAAATCCAAGCTGCAGCAAATCAATCTTATTACAAGGCAGCCATTTATATGTTGACCCAAAGTAACAAAACTGCAAATTTATGCTAATAGGCTTTCAATTTACACCCCTGATGTTAATATAAACTCTAATACAAAGTTGTGGTAATTTTTCCTTACATGAAATGTGTTGTCGGATTATCCCTAAACACTCCAGTTTTGAGCAGATGTTTCTTGATCATATCATAGGCGGGAAGTTCCACACCAACCACGACCGAAGCACGGCTCGCTGTAGGAACAACGCCCTGAAAAAAGATAAATATGTGGTTATTTGAAAACACTATGAAATAGAGCTTCAAAGCATCTTTGGCTTAACGAACTTTCAATGATTTTCAGATGATGCAATGATTGGGTTGTCTCGTTATTATTTATTGTGCGTCTACAGTATAAGCTTTTCTAGACATCACAAAAATATATCCAAAACGTTGAACTGTACCCATTGTTTAAAACACAACCGATGAGAAAACATTTCAACATTGAACATACAGTTATCTAACACTGAACATGGTCAATGTTGCAGTGATATAATGATTAAGCCTATACATTCTGTGGACAAGGAAGATGAAGATTCTAATTTGTAATTATACATCTTCGATACTGTGTCTCGACTTTTTATAAGTACATGTATATGTATTTGCAAGACTTATTCAGAACACACCCTCCATAATCCGCGGACGCCTTCTTTTCGGAATATTTCGGCGAAAGCGCCACTCATTCCATTTTTGGCGGCGATCGGGTCAGTCCGCGCCTGCATCCGAACCTGTGCAACATAAAAGAATATACTATATAGGAATATATATAATAATTAATTATAAAAGAATGTTAAGACACCCTTAGTTTTGGTCCGTGCCTCGCCCGCAAATTTGCAACAACAAAAAATATACAGAAATATTATTATATTTAGATCATGGTCATATAGTTTGTTAAGAAAAAAATGTTTACCGGAGAATCAGCTTGTTTTGATAGTAAGAATTATAATTGCAATCCCTCTTATTTATGCCTTATGCCAAAATATTACAAGCTTGGTTGTAAGGCAAGTTTGGTCAATTCGAATGCACCTTTGTGGATATCCTGCATGATGCGTTCATACATATTAATGAATCTATTAGGTGATATGATGGGATGCACGGAAGATATTATAGTAGACAGCAATATTGCAAGCAAGACCCTTTTGCATCTTAATTGAAAAATACATCGCATAGATTGTATTTTATAGCAGACCACATGTATAATATATCAAAAATGATTAAGTAAGTAAGTGTTATTTGTTTGTTTGTTTGTTTTTTTTTTTTTTTCGTCTTATAAAAAAAAACATCACATGAGACCCACATGTACTAAGCTTGGCATTTCGATCTTTCATAATTTTTTTCACACATATTTTTCACTTGTCATTGGGGCCAAGAGACATTGTTATTATATTGCAATAAACAATTACAAAGCATCAACGAAGAAAATAAATTTCAAATAGCTTTGAGGTTAAATCTAATAAGATTGGAATTTTTAATCATGTTTTTTATACCTCGGTCTGGTTTGTAAAACTGTTTGCTATATATTTTTGATTATTGCTATAATTATTTGCTTAAATCAAGCATAAATGCTGTAGGAGCCATTATACCATATTTACTTATTATATTTTTTACCGGTTTATGACCCGAACAACAGCTTTATACAAGTAGGTGTATGACATATTGGGGTTTGTCTTTTTGATAGTTTGCATATTGGTATTTGCATTCTATTTACATCAAGGTTGATAACTGAACAAAAAATCGACATCATAATTTGATCAGCTGTATGTCTATAGGATCCTTCAATGAATTGATTTTTTTTTAAATACAGATGACAAGATGTTCCTCTTTTTAGAGCTACTTTGAAAATTGATGAATCATAACTGCAATTTTGCACAACAACAATGAACCATCATGTTACATAAAGATACATGTTCAGTGTATGTTGTTATTACGAGTGTCATTAAGGATAATGACTGGCTAAGTTATAATAACAGCTGTTTAGCTCGTCTAGCCATTTACAATGTATAAGCGCGAAACCCTTAAAAGGTTATTATGCTGTTCTATCTAAATGTCGTTACAAAAAAAAATAGTTCGACGCATAGCAAATTGTTTAACACGTGAAAGATGCAATGTATAAAATAGCTAACTTGATTTAGAGACATTGAAACTTAATATATCACATATGTATAAACAAAACCGTTGGACATTCACATATAATATTAAGCAGAGACCCCGGTATATATCAACCCATGTGGATCTACAGTAGACTCTCGTTAATCGGAACCTCTCGGGACCGGTCATTTTGGTTCCGATAAACCGTGGGTTCCGATTAACAGTAGTAAATTTGTATAAATATACGCTTATGGGATTTTAAAATAGGTTCCGATAAACAGATAGTTCCGATTAAAAGAGTTCCGATTAACGAGAGTCTACTGTATTACAAAGAAAAATAATTATAGATCCGCAGGGGTAGTTTTAGATTAATAAACATTCTTAACAATGTGTTATGTTTAAAGGACAATTAAAGAGCGAGCCGGGGGATCGAATCCTATCAACCTCCCTTTTTAAAGCGAGTAAGTTAACAACTGTGCCAACATAGCAGGGTTGAATGCCTAAATAAATCAACGACAATAACCTTAATAATGAGAACGTTAATTGGAATCGGTAGCGACGATTTATTTTGTTGTTAGTAGATCTCCCTGTGTTCCTTACAATGGAATAAAAAATCCGACGGAACATATTCACTTCCGTGGGAGAAAGTAAGAACCGTGCTGGTAAAGAACTATTATTTCAAGTTTTTAAATACAAAGTAGCCTACATGTCGTAAAGTAAAAATGGGCGAAACTATTGCTATGCACGTAACAATGGTACGTGCATAGCAATAATTTGGTCCATTTTACATAAAGTTGTACCTAAATTTGTAAGTTAGGACATAGAGACATTGAAAAGGGAAAACGTGACATTTTTGAAAAGATACATATCAAATGCGCGGTTCGCATTGATTTTATTAGCCAATAACGAGGTTAACAAACGCTTAAATAGCTTTATACATAGGCCTATAATATATTTAACTTTATGTAGCAATCTGAAACGTTTGTGCATGTTTTACTTAGATAATCGAAAATCGCAGCTTGTTACAACTTACATTATTAAGATCTCAAAGTTCGAATAATAAGGGACTTAAATGCGGATCAAACAGTGTAAAAAATTTATAGCGACTTTCAAACAGTTTTTTTTAAATATGAGTGTTATCATAAGAGTTCTTGCCGCGATTCAAGCTTGGCTTTCTCAGATTGATACTCATTCATAAATCTACTCACGTGTAAATCATAACTAAATCTCACCGCCTTTTTAATTACACAAATCATACAATAAACGACACTATTGAAAATCACTCAGTGCTCCATAATTAATGAAGCGGCACGACATTGGTTTTGACATTGGAGATTTGGCAAGCAAGGAGGTTTGGCCGGAATCCGAGAAGAATTTACTTTTTTTGTAGTTTTTAATTGTTTTTTTTTATTTTTTATTTTTTTTTTATAGAGAAAAAGATCGATTCTTATTTTTCTTTGTGACACAGTAATCATGTCGGCATAGTTTTCTATGTTAGGTTTGAAATAATACTGTATCAATACAATCACGCAGTGGGTAACTATTATATTACATGTGTATAACAATATTTTTTTTGGCCATCGCAGACCAGTTACAGCTACTTATACATTGGGTTTGCATTGAGATTTGGCCCGAATCCGATAATGAATTATGTTCTTTCAGTTAATACAACTTAGCAGAGAAAAATGTTCCATTTCTACCCTAGAAGAGATTATTTTATTATAATGGAGACTATGTTACACATTTAGCCTTGACCGCATGGTGCCTTTGAAATATCAATAATTATGCCGGCATGGTATATGTTAAGCTTAAATTATTAATGTTTATATAAAATTCATTTATGATAAAATACCGTGATAATATTTTATTGGCCCGAATCAGCGAATAGATTTGTTTGTTTATTCTGAGAACATGTTTTTTTTTTAACTTGGCTCCAGTTTTATAAGACAATCTTAAAATAATATCTTATTCAGAATTGTTGTTCTTATTATTTATTATATGATTGCTATTTATAAAACATATTTTTGATAAATGCACGACTGTGGGGTAACACTAATGACAAAGTGCCTTTAAATTATATGATTTTATGGTTGTGGTTAATGTGGGCCAAAACAACTTGTTTTTATACAGTGGCAGCATGTTAAAAAGCAATTATGTTACAATAATAGACTTCACGGAATAAGTTCGTATCAATTACAGGTCTCATTTTCATTTTCAGTCTGTTCAATGAGCGCGTAAATATTTATTAACCTGGAAATAATATATTTTAAGCCAAAACACACTACATTTTGAACTTGTATCTTTAACTTGTATCTTTACTTTCGGTACTGAAAAAAAAAATTGAAGAAAAGTTTAAATAGAACATTAGAATAGCATGCCATAAAAAGACACTCGGGAAAACGTTGTTGTCTATTGTTTTTCATTATTCATTTTGGTCGAATAGAAATATCAAAATTATTTTTTATTGATGAATGTAAACCTTGATACAAACGAAAGAGAGGAAAATTTCCCAATATACAGAGAGAGGATCAATACCTTAAAATCCTGGTGAAATGGACCGAATCTGTTTAAAACTTGGCAATGATAAATTCCGGATTTGCATACACGGGGTATGTAGTGCACATTTATGTAACTGTAGGGCTTAAACAATGACAGTTCAATAATTGGAAACATAAATGCACTATGACATATATTCACGATTCAATAACTGCTTATTACAACGTGAAGGGAAATTTCCCCTTTGAGTAATTATAGTTTTGCTACTACACTGACCTTTGCTAAATAAGCAAAGCCTCTAAATGTTTACCAAACGCAATGATTTCAATGTCTATGCCATGGTTTACATATTGAAATACGTCATAAACAACGGTGGTTATAATTAAACAGGCTGTATTGTTATTTCTTAGTTTTCTAGCTTGCCTTAGACTGATTATCAATTTGATTATGACGGTTTAAGATAGTTTCAGGAAAAAAATCTATATGCCCAATGTAATATGAATAAATACAATCTTACATCCAGAGGCTGATTTTCCTAATCATTGATTCAAAATACTGCACTCTAAAATTAGACCAATATCTGAAAATAAACTTCCTTCTAAGGCTAGCCTATTCTAAAACGTTAGCGTTACACCATTTTTAATCAAAAACTATTATAAACTAAAATACACCATCGAGGAAACATCGAGGGTGTGGATATCCTTAATATATGGAAAGAGGAAACAAATGATGTAGTAAAAACCGGCTTTATTCCGTTTACGGTTATGAAATTATAGATAACATTTGATTGAGTAAGATATATCAAACCTTTTTTAAAAGATATGTCGATACAAATGTTGGCTTGAAACACATATGGGCATGTGCATGTAGAACTTTCTTTTAAGCCTATACCCAAGTCTCAAATAGTCTAAATCCAACGATCTAGTCTATACAAGAAAGCAATAGACATTGGGGTTAGACATTGGCATATACATAGGGGTTGTCTATATGAAACATAAACGATATTTCGCTTTTAAAAAGATATATTTACTGACCTTGAGAACATCTGTCGGATTAGCGATAGAACTGGACACAACGCCAGCTATGATTCCGCACACCACATTGCGACCTAAGGTCTCCTCTGCGATAAAAAAAATCAAGATTATCAAGGACAATGACCCAGCTTTAGTGTATAGCATCACAAGGGCGTTCAAATAACATGCATGTCGACCCGAAGTCATCACTGCATTAAAAATATAAGTAAACGATAATGATAACTTCCAGTCATTTTGATTTTTTTTTTCAAAATGAAGAACGGTTGTTACAACCCCGTGTGCACGGTACTCTTTTCAAACCCGGAAACATTACTTAAGCT
The DNA here is from genome assembly GCA_001703475.1 of Hydroides elegans. NCBI lineage: Eukaryota > Metazoa > Annelida > Polychaeta > Sabellida > Serpulidae > Hydroides > Hydroides elegans. The sequence goes on along the minus strand of LQRL01109526.1, from coordinate 22,639 downwards.
AAGAAAACCTAATACTATAGCGTTTTTTATGATTAGATTCAGTTGCGTATCATAAATAATCAAATACGGTGTTCTATCGAATATATTTAGAGCTTTGCACTTCCTTGATTCATTCGTTGATCTGCTCAAATACCTATAGTTACTCATTTTTTTATAACTTAATACTGCTCAATTGATATAAGACATACTATAAGATAATCGCATTTATTGCGAGACTTTAGCGCTAGATTTTAATAAACAACTGATACGTAACCGTCGTTATGGTTACACGTTTTATAGGAAAACTTGTAAGAAATTTAATGAATAATTAATACGTTACCTCCGTTCGGTTTGGCCAATGATTTCTTAAGTTTATGATAAATGCCGATCTTGATTGTGCCGTATGATGCCTGACGTAACAACGCTGGACACAATCTGAAACACAAAATTATTTGTAAATCAATACGGCGTAACCTTCGATTGATTTGGACTGTCATATCAACTAAACAGCAGGATTTGAAATCCATCATTATTCATCTGGATTCATATCTTTTGAAGGTATTGATAAACATGTGACGATAAAAACGCACAAGGAAATATTGAAAATAACGACCTGAAAGTACGACAATTTGACAAGTAGCTTACCAATAATACAATCCAATAGATTCCTCTTCTTAAGCGTCTGTCACAAAAAAGTGAAGGAATCCCCTATTCCGATTCTAAATTAACCTTCGATCAACAAAGGTGCGGGCCCTATCCCTCTCACCTTATTCCCTTCATGTAACCGATACCCTGGGCACAGTCTCCTTGGCTACGGGCCTTCCCCAAGCTATTCCGAAAACACCCCCACCCCTCCTCCGCTCGAAAAATAAATGCTACTTACCCTGAGTATAGTCCCCTAGCTCCCACTTCTTCGGCTACATGCCTTCCCAATTCTATTCTACCCTTCCCTTTGAACCCCTGACCCCTCGAAAAACATATGTCACTTACCCTGAGTACAGTCCCCTTGCTCCCTCTTCTTTGGCTACCGTCAGAAAGCAATGTAACATGCCCCGGTAGCGGAGATGAGTCAATCGCGCATCAATGCATTGTCCTTGCACTTGAAGGCGTGTTTTGGTCGTGTCGATTGGGAACGTTACTGTCGAGTGAAAACAAATATGAGACTTGTTTTACAGTTAACCATCTAAGAGTATCAATTCGTTACTATTTTAACTAAACTGTGTGATTTTTCCATTCAGGTATTTTTCAACTACTTTATATCTTGAAATTATGTAATATGTGTCCTGACTTTGTCTTTTCGATGACCATTGAGATGACAGCCGCGGGGATCGAACACCACAGCTCTCGCTTCATTAATGTAAGTGTTAACTGCGATTAATAAATTGTACATGGATCTACAAACAATTTTATGTGCTTTGAAGTACGAGTTCTTTTTGTCTTTATAATTTATATGAATACAATAATCCTAGAAAAGTCTTCTTACCACATTCGGCAGTGATTGAAGCAAATCCTCCAAAAACAAATGGCTGCCAGTGGGACATTCTCTCAACACTGGAATCAAAGAAATTATGTTATATATTTTATTTTATTTTATTTTCAATAACATACTTCGAAACTTTTAGTCTATAAAGGAAAGCGAAGAAGGACGGTTACCCAAACCAGTATAAGTATAATTTATTACGAACCTTTGGGTTTGGAACCTTTCAAAAATCTGTAAAATTTAATCAACAGATTTAATTAAGATAATAACCTAAATTAAGATTATATTAATTTAATAATCGTATGCATACGAGCTTAAGCTCTTGCTTAACAGTTCGTAAGACGAGAAACCAGAACTGGCGAAATCTTCGAGTTAACTCGTCTTACATAAGGTCAAGTTGTCAGACTAGAATACATGTCGTTGTCCATACCCTTATACAAAATACAATCGCTGTAGTGAACTCCATACATACCCGATGGTTGAGAGCTAGAAAACCGACTGGTAGAGGTGGTAAATGTTATTTAAAATCAACAAAACGTGAAGCAACTATCCACTCTCTCTCGCCTTCCTACTTTGTTTTGGAAAACCAAATATTTCCGTTAAACGTTAAAAATCGGTTTGTATACGTTCAATTCGTAAAATAATAAAGTGACAACGAATTTTGCGCAAAAAAAAGTTTTATTGACTCGCTCTCTAGCGGCCAAGTGTGTTGGTGAAAATGAATAAAAAGGGATTTTCTATCGTACTCTAAATCAGATCAATCGAATTAAGCATACGTATATGACCACTATGAGTTATATAATACCACTTATATGGTTAATTTGTTTCGTCAAAAGAATAATGAATATAAAAATCGTCAATTTAATAAGCATTATCTGCAATCTTTTCGTTAACAAAGAATATGAAGGTATTGCAATCAACCGATAACATTCTTTTTGTTCCCGTGGATCGTGTTTCTATATGTTACAAATCATAACACATACCAAGTATATACTTGCATACAAAATAGATATCGAACGTGAAGAATAGGAAATTAAGATTACGATTGGATATATGGTAGAGAAGATATTTATTTTTTAAGACACCCACCCCTTTATGATATTAAAATGCGATTTTCCCACCTTTCTGAAACCATTGAGCGGAATGCTTTGCTCAAAATGAGCTCATTTGAAGGGGTGTGCGATTTATACTGCACACGTCATTGACATCATTAATTAAGGCTGACTATATAAAAGCGAATCAATGTGTCACATAATCAATACTCGTCGTGTCCAGTACTTAACATCGATTTGAAGCCACTTATTGAAATTTTAAGTTTTATTAAATCTAACTTTTAAACGCTGATGAAAAGTAGCTATGTTTATGCTGCCTACATATCGACCCTTTTCTAGATCATATCAAATTTTGAACATTAAATGGTACCTTTATTTTTATCGAAGGTTATCGAAAAATCTAATTAGAATAACAAAACATAAAACTCAAATAAAAGAAAGCAAAAGATTGCAGATACTTGTGCTCTATGAGCACCTCATTCATCTAGTTTTTCAATTATTCCTCTTATTTTTTATCTACAACAGAAATATAAACATACATTGAGATAATTATGTTAAAGCATCAAACCTGTTCTATATCTATCAAATCAAAGAGCTATACAATAAAAAATCACTAGTCTATTATTGATTAGATAACTTTTAAAATGTTTTCACAGTCAATTCAAATGTTATACGTGTATACACACTTGCTGCATTTATGCTTCGTTTAATGTACCATCGTCTTCTGCAGATATAATATATATAATAATACAATTTGTTCAATACATTAAGATATTAGAGAGTTTGGGTAACTTAGGGAATTCCGCTTGATTGACGTCACAATAACGTAAACAAACAAGTAACAAGCAATGTGATAGGTTATATTTGGTGAATCCAGGCTACTAGCGCAACAAATTGTATATTTGCACAAACTCTCTATTGAGGTGGATTACATCATCGGTATTTTATATACTGTTAAGATAATATCACATTGTTATTTCGGGAATTCTATATCTGATTCGATATATATAATATTCGTGTAACACCTGATTGATTCTTTAGATAGAATTTTTCGAAAAAGCTTAAAACACAAAAACTATCCTATTTCTCTTTTAAATCAACAGATTATCTTGTTTTATAAAGCAAAATCCATGCTCTTGAAAGTTTTAATCAATAAGCTTTTAAGTAACATTATGGATGCGCTGTATCATGATTTACAGAGTTAATATATACATAAGATAGGATTTACACCATTTAACATCTGCGATTGGTAACATGTCAGTCTAAGTTAAACTTCAAATTTCAATCCAATTTCGATTGTTCAATAGATTTTATAATGATTTTTCAGTTATACCAGCCAATATGACAGAAACATTGAGCTGCTAAACTAAATTCTTTAATAAATATGCCTATAGTTTTAATGGACTGGTGTCTGATTGTCTCACCATGTAAAACCCTATATAAAACATAATCTAATACAAAGTTCACATTTTGGATTCAAGGTGATGGTTTAGGGCTATATATGTTACATGGGTACATTGTTGATATTTAATAGCATTCTTGGGACAGGAGATATTGATGATAATAAGCATAGATATTTTATATTTTATTGCATAAATAGATGACCAAACCTAGAATTTTGCATTGAAGTGAGTCAATTCACATTTGTAGGGATATGCATTCAAAGTTTAAGATGTTGCAACAGTTTTTTTTTTTGGCAAAAGTAATTGTATTTCTCGTCATTTCGTCATTTTCTAACTTTAGCAATTTAGATCATACTCTGAGTCAATCTGGAATTTTCACTTATTAATTTAGTATCCATTCTTAACAAACGTTTTGGCAAATAAGACCGAGAGGTCTTTAGTAAAAGGGCAGACGATAGTGATCAAATTTAACTTAATCCAGAATATAAATGATTTTAAATGTATTATTTCAAGCATAAATCTTCATTTTCGTTGTATTAAAATCAGTATACATTGTGTATCGATAAACTCATGTAAAATATTACGTTGCTTTAGAAACTATAAGTAATGTAATTCAAATCACATTTGTGTTTGTAAATTACAAACTAAACTATATATTTGATTTAAGTATGATAAATAGCATGAACATAGGCAAATGCTGCTTTGAATAATATTGAGAGCAATCAGAGGGGCAAAACTGAACAAACAGAACTGCTTGTATCATAATAAGCTGTTTTTTTTTAAATTTTAATCTAGAATCTTTAGATTGGGAGCAAGAAAACAAAGAGATACAAAAACTCAAAATCTAATGTATTTTCGTTTCATGATTTCAATTTTTATAACTTATTTTGTGTATATTTAATATTAAATGCTAGAAGACTACGTTAACGATTTTTGGACTTATATTTTTGATGACTTTCTCGATGCATACTAGCATTCGTTTACCTCAATTTAAACATAGCTATATTGATGTATCGTAACATTTTAATCTAGCAATAAGATAATACAATAGAAATAAAACACATTTTATTGGCGCACACAAAAACAAATGGTAGTGGTTTGAACCCTTTTAAAGTACATTTTAAAACAAAGCAGGAAGTCGAGAGAGTTCTGGATACTTGTGTTAATTGAACCAAATACGATACAATGGCATGAATCAGTTCATAGAAAAATGACATTTTAATTTGAAATAATTTTATAAATCAAACAATATTATTGAATTAAAATACAAACATTGAAGTGGCTGTATAATCGACAGTCACATTCATTTTTATATTGTTTGTATTCTATAACTGTTGCAAAGCTGAACATCAATCATTAAACAAATGCAATTTAATATCTACTTTTAATCATGCGTTCAAAAATACAGCATGTTCCTGTCTCATCACTTAAAGCGATTTAGCCACTTTGCAGAGGATTCGCATTTTCTCCCTCATGATATCCAATGGAAGATAGCCAAGTCCACAGTCGGGTGCTAACCACAGTCGCTCAGCAGGGATGTATTTCAATACCTCTTGGATCCTCTCTCTGTAATATTGCAAACAAAGGCAAAATAAAGAGATATTTCAGATACGGTTTAGTCTGATAATTATCGCATCATATATACATAGATACCTATATTTAAACCACAATTACTCTATGTATGGATGTTGTTATTTTATTTCCCAACATTATACTACATTCAAAAAGGATTTTCCACTGCAAAGATAAATTATTAATCACCTTTAGGTGCTATGTTCTAAATAAGAGCTTCACACAAATGAGGGAAGGAGATTTTAAACATTTACACCAACATTTTGATACTTATGCAACTGATTACTTTATCTCGTCCTCTGTTTCCACCCGACTGCTTGCAATTTCAATGACCCCTAGAATTAAGCCTGTCTTCTTTAATCTCTTGAAGAGCTCAATGTCGTTTCGTCTGTGAGCATCCTCAATTGAAACTAAATGAAAATTAAAACATATGAAACATGCTGGCTTTCAGGATTATAAACTACTTAATAGCTAAGTTATTTAAGCTAAGATATATTTAGAATTAAAACAAAAATGAAATGAAGATTTGCTTTAGTGTACCTCCGCTATGTTGTTCTTGCTAGTGATATGATCATTGAGTTTATCTGTGTTTGGATTAGTCATCATAATAATTTACTTTTTTACTTATGACCACAGCTAAAAAGATGTTTTTATAATATCATTTTTGTTGGATGTTGAATAAAACGACACTTACTTAGATCGAAGCCAGCATTGTCTAGTTTCTCGGCAATCGTGATATAGCATTCTTTGTCTGCTTTTGGAAAGTCTGTCTGGTCCTAATTATATCAAACACGAAATTGTTTTTTTTTATTACCATATTTTCCCTTTTGTGCTACCCAAACCTGGCTACGGGGCATTTGAGAATTATAAAATACTATTCAGAATAAAGAAAACTGTATTTTCGAGACATGTAAAAAAGCAAGGAGGCACTAGGTTGCACCTTTTATGTCTTAACTATCCGAATACATGGAAAATATACAAGTAGTACCATTTATTGTATTACAAACACTTATAATATTTATTGATAATGTATTGAAGTTATTGATTTAAAAATTATTTTAAAGTTTCATGTCATTGTAGAAAGCGTCTGTAGGTAATAAGGAAATGTTAAATTATTGTATTTACGAATTTACGAATAGATGGGATTGTAGAGCTTCATAATGAATACTTCCCGTGTTTGTTCTGGGCAAGACTGTTATTATATCAAAAATAAAATGCCACTATTTCTTCAAAACGTGAAGTTATATAAGCGTTTTAGTGTTTTGTTTCTATTAAAATACTGTTTGTTATCACTTAACAAATCTGCAATATTATCATAATTGCAACAATGAAAAAAAGATGCATTAGCTGCAAATAGTTAATGCTAATTAAACGGCAGCATTGTGTTAAGTCTGCCATTAACATTTTAAGGGTAGGTAACTGGCCAAATGATTAAATTATTTGTATCACATTGATTCCGAAGCGCTTCTTAGTATACACCATGATCTATAATCATGAGGCACTTTGCATTACATTTTTACATTTTACATGTTAAGTCGACTTAACAAATTGTTGCACGGAACCCTTTAATTAAT
>LQRL01109525.1:9124-26294 GCA_001703475.1 Hydroides elegans | reverse complement strand
GTTCTTTTATATTATCACATAATATATTTCAGGTATAATCACCAATTTGTAATTGACTTGTTGTTATTATTGCGCCGAGTTTAAAATAGCTGTTAAATTGGTAGTACTGTAATATACCGAATTCAGGATAAGCGGCACAATCCATCATGTCAAATCCGTCATTAATAAAATGCATACACAACGGAAAACTGTCGCGCATTTTTCTAAATTGTAAAAGAAGTTTTTATTAGCACAAGTTATTTTCTTTAAATACTGTGTCGAAATCTAAAGGCTATTTAAATATTTTAATGTACTCTTGACTCAAATGCAACGGAATAGAGTTGTTTATGATCGCAAGAACAATTAAGTATTTTTAAGTTTATCTAGGTTATTGTTTTTACTCTTTTGAGTTTCAAGACAATTAAACATTGCTTATATTTGATTTGGCTTAATATATGTTAAGGTTGAATACTAGCGGATATATTAACTATATGAATGTACATTTATACCAAACATCTTTATTGTTACAGATGTAACAACTATTTGAAATTATAATTACAAGCAGTTGCTGTTATCATCCATTAGGTCATAGAAGCTTATATATGTCTCTAAGATTTCTCCTGCTGTACCAAAATGCCCTATTACATATGAAATAACGCGTGACATTTAAATGAAAGCATACTATGACATATTGACTATGTTAAAATCCGTCATGACATGTAAACATTTGAACAGAACCCATAAAATACCATCTATGAATGTCTTGAAACAACGTTAGGTTCAGTTTAAAATGTTATATTATTATATGCACTCTCTTGAAAAAAAAGAGCATCCTGTTAATATTGAGTAAGTTTGATAGTTAAGGGTATACATACAGTTAAATACTGTAAGCATTCTACGTATATAATAAACCTATGACAAACATTGTTATTGAAAACACATAAGCAAACATAATCTAATAAATGTATATATAAATTATTTTTCGCTGAAATTTACTCCAGCTATGACGGTAATATACAATTAATGAAGATTCACTAAACATATCAATATTTAATCAATTTGTAATCAAATGACAATCACCCCTTTGTTTATTTGAGTATTTAATGAAAATATTCTATGAATATTGTCATTCAAATAAGTCATCAATGATACAATCGCACAAGTTGAAGTGCTGCATAAGCTCATCTACCTGATTGAATCAATGCACGCCAATTTACACATGGTCGTCCAAACGCGTCATGATTCACATTCGGTATAAAATCAGTGACATTCAAGTCAACTCCATACGCTTAAAAGAATTAACTAAATTGCTTCAACTCAGGTAATATATGTTCGCAAATATGTGAAACTGACGCCTATAGTGCATTTATATCGTTTCAATAGTGCTAGTTTTATCCAATATTATTTAATAAACTGTATTATTTAATATTGTATACCATATCTCAATTTAAATGTATAAGAGTGACTTGCTATTCGGAGCAACATAATAAAATTATTTTGGAATACAAGAATGAAAATACTTTCTAAGTTTTATCAATTATACTTAACATTACCTTGACAAGTGATACGTGATTCAACGGTTACAATTTATCTGATAAAACATATAAACCATACGATCTAGCACCGTAGATAACAATTCTTAGTCTCACCGGCTTCACAAAAGAGGCCTCGATAGCCTTCGGGACAGCTGCATGTAAAATTCCATAGACCCAGGTCAGTGCATGTACCCCCATGAGCGCAAGGATTTGGCTGACAATCATCTATATCTTCATCATCTATTATGTTTTAAAGACAATTATATCGGTTTTTTCATATCTATATCTAAAATCAAGTCAATACTCATCAACAATGATTGTGACAATGTGTGACATTTGTGTACATGTGAATCGGTTATTTCTATAATCACATGCTTAAATCATGCTTATAATTGATAGTGAATACAGCCAAGCAGTACCTAAATGATGACTCAGGTAAACTTATGATTTAGCATCGGCATTATTCTCATACATTTTTCTTTCATTTAATCTTTAAATAATCTTTTTATAAAAAATGATATAAAATTATACGAATTGTACTAAATGCAATTCAACTTCATCGGGATGGCCAAATTTACCTCCACAATGCCTTATACCACAAGAGGCTTTGTCTATTGCACCATCGACTTCAATAAAACACCAAGCCCCATCAAGCGAACGGGACGGGTTTCTGCAAAATAATTCGACAATTTTGTTGATACATACATTCTATGTATTATTAGATAATATTATAAATTTTATTGTTAATATAAAGTCTCAGTTTGAAATCACGAACGTAGGTAAATATGCTTACTGTTTTTAACTTAAAATGTTTTAAATAAAATACCATGTCATTTAACAGTCCCTATACGTTTAACAGTGCCAAAGTAATCAGCACTATACCGATCCATACCATGAAGCAAAGTTTAAATAAACATATGAATATATTAAACATATATAAATTTTAAATAAATAAACATTTAATCTTTTAATATCATTTAATAAGTACCTGCATTTATTGGATGCCTCTTCTAAAGAGGCATCTGGAAATTGCGATATATCGACAAATATATCAAGTGCGGGAATCCCATAAAAGTTATCCCATCGCAAACAAGGCTGTCCTGAGGCACTTTGTTCTTGGTTGCCATAATATTGCATTGTCCATATGTCATTCTTTATGCATTCAGCGCCTTATTAATTTTAAAATTAATAGTTTTCATATTTTATTAAACTAGTTTAAACATTTTGCGACATCATTTTAAAAAGAAATTTAGCCATTTGTAATAAAACTGCCATTATAATTCTATGTTCATGAAACTCGTTATATGCAATGAATTCAATGTCTAAAATTGTAATTGTGTATATAAGTGATACATTATAACAGACAAGCATATTATATAGAAGCAAAGAGCAATAAACTGAACCTAGTTAATAATATCTTTATGTATACATCCTCGGTACAATAATTTGCTAGATTTTCTACCCTGCTTAGCACAAATATTTATTGTTTGAGTCATAATCTATTGTATTATGTTTTATCTATGATGCAACTAACCAACAAAATTATGAAAATGTAAAAAAAAAAAACACCTGGTGATCGAGATTCTGTTGTTGTTGTCGGCATTGTTGTTTCAGCTTCAAATAATGTTGTCATTGAATCTTTTAAAAGTATAAAAGGGCATATACTATGCATAATTCACATAAAATGCCGAAATTAATGAGAGTTTATTCAACAAGAAAATGCAACAAATAATACATTACAATGCTCACTATTTATATGAAATTTTAAAAATGCGTTTAGTTAACGATTTTTTAACTATATTTTCAACATATTTCAACGAAATTTGTTTATAAAATAAATTTGAAGCTGGAATTATGTTTCGATAGAACCATTATTGCTATTATTGCCTCGAAACGGAAACTGATAGCATGATCTTAATAACTGATCTGATTCTACAATATACACATTTGTCAAATAGCATAATAGCACAAACATTAATAAAACAATACTAGTGCTTCATTAAAATAACGTTTGACACGAAACGCATTTCTAAGTTACATTTATGAACATATATATAGTAGAACAATATTATGTAATATAAAGTAGCGATTATATTCAATATTTTCAAATGCAGTCAAGGAAAGCTACAGAAAAGTAAAAGGTTGCTATTCCTATCACAGAAATCATAGCCCTTAAGTTTCGGATTTTTCTTTTTAAGAATACAACTTAAAGTTAGCCCTTACCTGTTTCAATCTGATGCGTCGTCATATTTACCATTTCGGTGGTGGATAATTCATGTAAATTTGTTGACTCAATGTTCTTCTTTTTGCTTTCATCTGTCAATTAAAAGCTAATCATCTTGATTTGCAAAACATAATCATGTATCATTTTGCCATTAGACACCTCAATTATTAAAAGCATTACGATCATTTATGATGCGTGTGTCGGTATGGTACAGATTCACTGCATGACGATGTGATTCTATCACTGTTCTACAAACGTATATTTTAACGCTTCTGTCTGAAGGTATCAGTATTCAACGTTGGGATTATTGTCAACTCGCAAAAAAAACAACACGCCAAAAAACAAGTCGCCAAATTCCAAGTCGCTAAAAAACCAACTCCAAAAACCCAACACCAAAAATACAAGTCACCAAATTCCAAGTCGCCAAAATCCAGCTCGCCAAATTTTGGTCAACTAGCCAAAGAGTGTTGGTAAACTCGCCTTAATTTAAATTTGATTTTTAAAAACTATTTACAAAACTTGATATATTTCAGTAAAAAATACGCAAATCCATGCAATCGTTGTTCAAATCCTTCCAATATAATGATATTTGCTCCGGGTTTACAGAATAAAGACTACCTACCCCATTCACATTCACGGCATAAGTTCTCGGTAACGGATAACTAGTGATTAATAGAGCACAGCTTTTAATCCGATTTAGAGTAAAATAATTATTATTTGATGATATGTGACACTTCTATTGTCACTAAAACATTTATAAATTATCATAGATAATAATCAGAATTGTTATTTTTTGACCAGTTGACCAGAGGAATCAGTCGAGTTGACCTAAGGAATTTGGCGACTTGACCAAAATAATTTGGCAAATCGGTCAACGCAATATTGACGAGTTTGATTTTTGGCGAGTTGACCAGCACCCCAACGTGGTATAGCACAACGATTAGATCTGCAATGTAGAAACTGAAATAATTTTTTATAGGTACAATGGAATGAGAATGTTTTCTACATATGCCTTTTAACGTTACATAAAATGAATCATATAGTTCTTATTGAGACCATATAACTACATGATTGATATTTACAATATTTACCTTCAATTATATAGTTCTTACTGAGGCAATATAACTATATGATATTACAATATTTTTCTTATCGTTATCATGCAATTGATAAGAAAAATCATTAGTGATATCGCAACATATTACGATAAGTTTCTTGCGTTTATCATTTATTATTTAAACAAAAAACATTACTATTCACCTGAGTTGTTTACGACAAAAACAATAAGAGTTAATGTCGTAACAACTACAATGAGGCACACTGCTCCTATAGTTGCTAATATAAGAGCCTTCCCCATAGTTTGTTTGATTATATTTTTATCTCCGCCTGATACCAAAGCAACAGCTTGCAGCAAGCTAAGCAGGTTATTGCATAGCCAAATTATATATACATATTTAGATATATATTTATATGCGCTTTATTCGCATAGGTTACAATCTTGTCCCTTTTCACAGTTTCAACTAGAATCTGTCTATCATAAGAGCCAGCAAACAATTTAGCACAACTGTATTAGAATGGCAGATAATAATATGTTTTTCACCGGAACTTGTGGATAATTAAAATCAATCAAGTTACATAATTGTATTTAATCGGGCATTACATCGATTTAGTCATAAGGGCGGGTAGGTCATTATCTGCATGGGAACCAGTTAGCAAGGTCTCTAATGAATTGATCAAATTCTTATCATAACCTTTACGCTATTGCAACTCGATTGCAACGCAATAGATACTTAAACAGTATCAAACAGTATCAAAATTATAGCGTATACACATGTTTACATCAAAACACTTTGTTTTGTTTTTTGAAAAAGGATGATATTTGGCTATTTGTTTAGTATTAGTTTTGTTTGAGTTTTCATTGTATCACAAATGATTTGATTTACAGGTTTATATGTATTCATTAAGTCATTAAAATAAAAAAAAATACCCTTAGATATCAGTATTGCTAATTAACATTTTATTTTAAAATTATTTTCAAGATTTAATCTAATCTTTCGAGGCTGTCAAAATTATCTTATAAACGATAAGTATCACAAATAACTTCATTTAATAAGATGTCCAGCTATTAAATATCGGTGACATAGTTAACGTGCAACAGCCGATCGGTCATTGATCTTAGTTCTTATGTAAAGCCCATTCATAAATTATAAGCAACATGATTGCAGCATCGGATTGGAGCTTATTAGGCTAACAACTTCCTTTAATACAACAAACTATAAATAACGTAAGTTAATTAGTTTGACCGCATTTGTAAGGACAAACTATTTGCCACATATGCTAGTTATTTAAATTAATGTAAGCGATTAAGTACGAATGTGATATTTGACCATTAAACTTAGTTAATCATATAAACGAATTGTTCATGTATTCAAAATAATTGCAACCTTAAATTGCAACAAATGAAGTTGAAAATTATTTGATATTAGTAAAAGTGTTTATATATCTGTATGGCTCATTCGTAAATTAAAACCAAAATCAACATTAAATATAATCTTGTGAGGCTGCCAATAGCATTTTAGAAAAAAATTATCACGTGTTAATGTGATAATTTACATGTGTATGTATTAGATATCGCTTTCACAATTAGGAAATAATCAGATCGGTGATTTATGATAGTTCCTCTGTAGAGTTCATACATCAATCATAAACAATAAATTGGACCTAACTAGGCTGAAACCTTTATTGGATACCGAGATCTATAAATATCATAATCAAATTAGCTCGACAGTATTGACACTAATTAAATATTTGCTATTTATATAGGTAATTGAATATTAATGAGCTATTCAGCCATTGACCTTAGTTACTCGAATCAACTAAATCATACACATACTCAATAATTGTAATACAAAATTGCAACACGTGAGGCTCAACACTTGTTTTTAGTTTTTTTTTTGAGTTTTCATTGTATCACAAATTATTCGATTTACATATTTCTAAAATATATTCATTTAGTAATTAAATGAAATAAAAAATGCCCTAAGATATCAGTATTGATAATTAATATTTTAATTAAAAATTATTTTCATGTTTTAATCTCATCTTTCGAGGCTGTCAACGTTATTTTATAAACGGTAAGCATCACAAATAACTTTATTTAATAACATGTGAATGTATCAAATATCGGTTACATAGTTAACGTGCAATAGCCAATCGGTCATTGATCTTAGTTCTTATGTAAAGCCCATTCATAAATTATAAGCAACATGATTGCAACATTGGATTGGAGCTAATTAGGCTTACAACTTCCTTTAATACAATAAACTATAACTATCATAAGTTAATTAGTTTGGCCGCATTTGTTAGGATAAACTATTTGCCACATATGCTAGTTATGTAATTTGATGTAAGCAATTAAGTACGAAGGTGATATTTGACCATTAAACTTATTTAATCAGATAAACGTATTCTTTTATTTATTAAAAATAATTACAACCTTATATTTTCCACAAATGAGATTGAAACTTATTTGATAATAATAAATGTGTTTAGATATCTGTATGGCTCATTCATAAATTGAAAACAAAATCAACATTAAATATAATCTTGTGAGGCTGCCAATAGCATTTTTAGAAAAAATAATTATCACGTGGTAATGTGATAATTTACATGTGTATGTATTAGATATCGCTTTCACAATTAAGAAATAATCAGATCGGTGATTTATGATAGTTCCTCTGTAGAGTTCATACATCAATCATAAACAATAAATTGGACCTAACTAGGCTGAAACCTTTATTGGATACCGAGATCTATAAATATCATAATCAAATTAGCTCGACAGTATTGACACTAATTAAATATTTGCTATTTATATAAGTAATTGAATATTAATGAGCTATTCAGCCATTGACCTTAGTTAATCGAATCAACTAAATCATACATATACTCAATAATTGTAATATAAAATTGCAACACGTGAGGCTGAACACTTGTTTAGTTGACAATTGTTCTATAGCTATTTCGGTTGTGTTATATTTAGTTCTCCCAATCTGACTAAGGCTTTGAAAGTAATGACTATTAAGAGTTCGATATCAAATATCAATAGCTCAACATTTGATTATTTGATGTAACGTTATATTGAATTAAATACCTAACTTTATTCATAAAAACGCATCAACTTTACTTATAAGATGCATTTAATTTATTCAGCAATCAAAAGAAATTATCAAAAAACAGCAAACACGTTCTGTAGAATAATTGAAAGCAAATATATAATAAAGATGTGCTTTTTGTACAAATTTTCCAAAATTATGATGCATCACTTAAAATGAAATATAAATAGATTAGTTTGAAAGATAAAATACATTGACACAATATTTGACCTAAAGACACGTTTGAGGAGTAAGTTATCGAGTGCAAAGAACATTATTCTATATATCCTCTTAATTATCTGCTTTACCGATAGAATTTTAATTATCTAGACCAACACTCAAACTTTATGGAACAATGTAGATCACTAAGCTGATAATATTTAATCGGGCATATACAGACGATTATGCGATCAATATAGTTATCTGTTTTTACATCTAATTAATCAATGCCTATGCTCAGCCTCAAATCAAATTTATTATACTACTAATAAATACACAGCGCTAATTATAAAAAATCAGTTGCATAGTTAAGGATTTACGGCGTGGATAGTTTCTGACATAATCGAAAATAAATTGAGAGAGCAGATAACAACATTAATTTAGTCGAATTATAATCACTACCGAATTATAATATGAATACCCCACGAGATGGTACTCATAAAAGTTCTTCCAGTACCATTGCTTATTCTACAATTTTTCAAAAATCATGTTCTAGCTACAAGAAATTGTGTAGCTATTTTATCAATATTGTTTTTCTTTTTTTTAATCAATCGGACATTTTGAAAATAATTTAATGATACGATATATAGCGAGCTAGGCTAGGCATGCAATAGTGAAATACAGTTTAAAACAGTCATATTGACAAGTTGTTTTAATGTATATTAAAATCCGTTCCTTTCTAGATTCAAGATATCTAAATGAACCAATTGAGATTAAATACATACACAACTAGGAACATCTTTCGGTATTATTTTCTAAATTGTGCTTTAAATTGTTATCATATAGTATTTATTTAAATATTTAAGTGAGTTTAGGCTTACAGTATACTTTTCTAAATAAAGTGTTTTGGTGCCATTCTTGCGATGATTTCGATAGTAAGATGCGTGCATGTTAAAAAGTAAACATAATCTAATTTGTCTAAGGATACTAAAATACCAATTTAATGAAAATGTGTTTTTTTTCTTCTGCGTTTTACGTTGGTAAATTTGGTTCTTCAAAATCATCAAATTGTAGACCTAAGATGATATGCAATCTTGTTTTGATTAACCTGTATTTAGGGTAGGCAAATCAAAAAGCACCTCATTTTGTGATTAAAAATTATGTAAAGATGTTATAGAAAACTTCAAATATGCAACGAAATTAATTCATTTTCATGTGCTTCAACCTTCTTTACTCAGTAATAAACACACGACGTATGATTCCCCATAGATACAACAACCACATAGTGTAATACTTTTAAAGTAGCGTTTATTACGGCAAACTGCATAATGATATTTCGTCTTGAATATTCTCACAAGTTGATAAATATATTTAACAATGAAGTTTTATCTATCCATTCCAATGCCAATGCTATTATTCCGTGCATGATGCATTGATTTGATATTATAATAAATATGTCCATGTTGGAAACTACACCGTTAAACAATAACGTTTCTTGGCTCCCATCAGTTAATATAAGTTTACGTATTTCTAGCATCATCTTCGAAATGGGCGTTAGATGAATAGTTAATCAATGGTTTAATGTTTAATAGTAAAAAACGGTTGAGGTTAATCATACTATAGAAATATATAATCAAACCTATAGTCACAAGTATATAGATGTATGAATATAAAGAAAGAACAAAGTAATACAATATACAAATTAGAAACATATACTGGTAATATCACAATGCTAAATATAAAAATAAAACAAAAGGTTAATATTATCAATATTAGTATAGTATTTGTTATATTTAGTTATTGCTTTGTGAGACGATACTATAGATATCGAGCATATTGAGTAGGGCCTGTCGGTGATATAGAGCAGCTTAAGTTATTCATACCCTATTCCAATGTGAAACACGAACTGGAAATATAATAACATAAATTAATGGTGATATTGATTGAACATATTTTTCATGTTCCATCATTTTAGCTGAGTTGACATTGAAAGCTTATGTCAGCTGACCATAATAGTTGTCAGGTTATCTGGTCCAAATGAGATAGTTATATTTTGAATTGTGATTGCGTTGAGTAAATAGCAAAAGTTTTATTTGCAACGGTATTGAATACGCATGTTATTGCGTTCCAGCTCAAATTTAAGAACTGTACTAGTAAAGAAAACGTTTAAATTATTAATGAACTGGTAACTTATCACCCAAGACGAATTTACATATAAATATGACACATTACAGCTTTGATATAATTAAGAAACATTATATTGTTGCAATATAGTAACATATGATTTATGAATATAGCAAATATGTTAGGATTTATTATCAATTTAGATAGTTTGTTTTCGGAATGAAGACCTAATGGCTTTTACATATATATATTTTCGGTGCTTCTTGGTTACTTTTCAAAAGGCTTTAGAGCACGAACGACACATTAACCGTTACTGTATCAGGTCTATTTTGCTGCATTTAAATCATGACCTTATGAAAATATCAATCGACGTGGACAATGCCCGTCTTGTATTTTCCAGACAGGAATTGCTAAAATCATAATAACTTAAGCAATGCATTTACATTTATATAATATAAATTAACGTTCATTGTTATAGCTTTTTAATTTACTTTTTATGTAAAATAATGTCCACAAATAAACTAATATGACTGTGTTTAACCCTTATACAGCGTTATCACTTGATTTACATTCTTATGTTGTTTATATCTAATAGTACTTTGTACCTGCAAAATCACTCTCAGAATTTTTGGCCAAAGTAAATAGGAAAGCCTTTTGCCATTGCTTTGCAAAATGTTGTATGCTAAAGGGTATATAGGAAGGGGTCAAACGCCAAATTTGTATTTAAAAAATAAAATAGATAATTGGAGAAAATATTAGATAATGGACACCTATAGATGCAGAATAGAATGTTCATTGGGATGTTATATTGTGAATTAGTGACAATAAAGCAGGAATAAGAACACCATATCAGTTTGAAGACTGCTGCACCCTCTGAAGTCTCGTAATGCTGATCGCGAGTTTCTGGTGACGATATATTTCAGTACATATGTGTATGTGATATAATATAGCTTGCAATGCTATAACAATACCGATAAATACAATTACAAAATACAAATACGACCACATATTCAAAATAAAAGAAAACTGCATTTATATCAAACGTTGTTTCTTTTAACGTTTAAATCCCATCCAAATTATCTATTTGTCCAACATGTTTGTCATTAGGTATGCTGATTAACCTTAACCATTATAATCCATTGCAATAACAAAGTTATAAATGTACATTTTATCACAAACTTGACCTAAAAAGAAATTATAAAGAAATGATAGTAAAGTTCCCTTCGGGTTCGTTCAGACTCGGCTGCTTTCGTGCAATAACATCCTAGGTGTATGGAACTCTTATGAAGTATTTCCATTTAATTGCATTATATCAGTAGACACATCCAATAGAATAGTGCATTCATGACACAACTTTTTTCCGCTTAGTTAGTAGCATTTCTACATTTGAATTAATGCAACTACAAAATTCCCGTTAACGTTGATGATATGATAATGTTTTGTCGGGAATATCTATATTGTGAGAACATATCATTTAAACATCAATAAATAATGAGTCGTGATATATATTATAAACAAGTCGCCATAGTTTGATAAGAGTCGGGAACATCAACACAAAAATATGTCCCCGTCTGTAGGAAATCACTGATATCATATCTCAATATTGTTGTACAAAGTAACTTCTGCAAGTTTAAAACTTTTAATGCATTAGATCGTTTGATGTTATTGTTAACACTAATGAACTCAATAGCGAACACAAAAGGATATATATGGATGGTTCAATAATGTTTATTTATTTATTTATTTATTTATTATTTGTTATTTATGCGCGCTTATTATATTTAAACATAAACACCTAAGCGCTTACAAGATATACTATACTTTATGAATAGCTATATATGTAATTAAACTAAAACCATGTGCTTATAAAACTAATACTGTTATTCTAGTTATATGCCTTAAGAAACAGAAATGTTTTTAACTTCTATTTGAAAATTGAGAAACTTTCAGCATTTCGAATATCTAGTGGGAGGGAGTTCCAAAGAGTGGGTCCTGCGTAACTGAAAGCCCTTTCACCATATTTGAGGCGACATTTCTTGACACACAATAGGTTTGAAAACCCTGATCGGAGTTCGCGGGTGGGGTGGTACGGAGTGATGAGTTCCGAGAGATATCCCGGAGATGTTCCATGCACTGATTTATACACGAGTGTGAGAACCTTGAACTCAGCGCGCTCGCGTATCGGCAGCCAATGTAGCTCCTTGCAAATGTCCGTTACACTTGCGCCGTACCGAGGAAGAGCCACAACACGCGCTGCGGCGCATCGCATTATCCTTTGCAGGCGGTTCGTGGTGGCTTTAGGAAGGTTGACGTACAGGCTGTTACAGTAGTCAATGCGGGCAATCACTAGTGCATGCACCAGTGATTTGGCGGTATCCTTAGTGAGATAATGTCGAATACGACGTATCCAGTTGAGGTAATAATAACACGTCCTCTGGATGTATCCAATATGCGTTTCGAGGCTTAACAAACTATTCATATGCACTCCCAAATTCCGCACACAAGGGGAGGATTCTATAACCCCATCGTCGAGGTTAAGATTGTTGACTGCAATTCGTCGCCTGTTGGTTGAATTAGACAGAATAAGGAATTCTGTTTTATCCTTATTGAGGCGAAGCTTGTTATTGCGCATCCACATCGCTATTTCATTTATACAGAACTCTAAGTGATCCGCGGCTATTCGGTCTTGGTTGCGCTTACGAGGATCAAAGAACTTCATCAGTTGGCCGTCATCAGCATATAGATGATACAGAATCATAAGCGAAACTATAAGCTTGCCTAAAGGCTGAGTATAGTTGTTTATGACCAAATCCTTTGAATCATTCTTTAAGCACTGCTAAAAGCGAGTGTCAACCATATAATAAACCTTATATCAACAGTGAGTGGTTATTTCTGGTATTGGTGAGACGGATATGGCTTTCAATCTTAGTTTGATAATAAAGAAAATGAAGGTTGCATTTTGAAACGTGTATTAGTATTTGATACTAGTAAACAATAAATAAAGTGAAAACACATAGCCACTTAGGTTATTTGATAAAATCACCTGTTTTCTTCCGCTTTTAGAAAAAAACAATAAGTGTTAAAAACATATGTATAGTCAATCATTCAACATAATCAATGATAATACCCTTATCGAGTTAAACTTATTTATTTTTCGATTCTCCAATCTATATTGGGTTCACATCAATAACAAATAAGCATTATTACACTAAATATATAATGCAGTATACAGCACGTGTTTATATTATTTTGCTAACAAGCTTTACATCACATCATAGTTACATTACAGCCCATCAAACCACAATGAAGACGTCTGTTTGAGCAGAAAGGTCAAGGACATAATCCATACTGTTCTTGTCGTTGTTATATTAGTACCCGAGGCAAATAAAATGCACCGAAAAATAGATCACTATAATTCGCAAACAAATAGGTAAGAGCAAGAATTATCATGACATTTTTTGCTTTGATTGTTTTAACCGTTCATTTGGAGTTTATGATTCAATTGAAATACACAGCAGTTAATTTCCCTTCAAATACGGACGCTTAGTTACAAAGCATAACGCCCACAACAAGGGCTTATGTTTAATGATAATGACAGGCAGATGCTCAAAGCGCCATAAAAGACAATGGGTTATAGTCAACTCGCCAAAAAGTGCAACTCGCCAAAAAACCAACTCGCCAAATTCCAAGTCGCCAAAATACCAACTCGCCAGATTTTGGTCAACTCGCCAAAAAACATTGGTCAACTCGCCAAAATTAATAAGTCAACTCGCCAATTTTTATTTATTTATTTTTTATCAAAGAAGAATAATCACGGTTTGGTATGGAAAATAATCAATATTGGTTTCGTAAAAGGAATAAGAACGATTAAAACTAATTTTGTGCTTATTTAATAAACCCAAATAATTTTAACATTCTTTATGTAACTTATATTCCAGGAGTGTCACTTAATGAGTTGGTGATACTGATGGGTTTTAAAATTATGATAATTATGATTATTGTTAATCTGTGATTGGACAATTGCAATAAAAAATAAGCTAATCTATGCCATCGCTGGTCAAAGCCTTCCAATATGATGAGATTTACTCCGGCTTTACAGAGGTGAGAGTGCCCAACTAATGCATGATCTTATTGTTACGGATCGCTAGTTATTAACAGAGCAGAGCTTTACATCCTATTTGGAGTAAAATAAAGCATTTGTTGATTGTATAAAGTCAATAAAACATTAAAAGAATAAGGCTTATTTATAATCAGAATTTTCATTTTTTGGCGAGTTGACCAATGGAATTTGGCGACTTGACCAAATGCATTTGGCGACTTGACCAAAATAATTTGTCGAGTTGGTAAAAGCAATTTTGGCGAGTTGGTTTTTTGGCGAGTTGACCAACTATGATGATCAGTATAAAATCAAGGAAAATAAACCATATATTACTTGCAATAAAATTAAAAAATATATGAATTTTTTAAAGCTCACTAGATTTATTATTGAATATATATTATAACGTTTTTGCTTAGATTGTAGCCAGATAACTTATATATATAAAAGGGGGATAAAACACGCAAAAATACCATATTTTGACTTACAACAAATAATTCTAAAGCTATTAAATAATAAAAAGACAAAACCAGCATCCCATCTAATGTTTATCAAGTCCATCGGTTCAAAGGGATCATCTTTTTTAAAAATACCAATATGGATACGCCAAGAGGATGTATTAGTTATATCAAAGGGTTGAAACTGATCCGATTGCTTTGATGCATATGAAAACTATCTGCATTCGCATTCGTAAAAATATCGTTTATTATAAAGAGTTATTTTATCTAGGACAAAATATGGCTTTTGTTATCTTGAAATGAAAATATAATAATAGGAGAATCGTCTCTCATAACAAAATTGAATTTCACATAAACTTCAATGAAAATCCTTTAATAATTATTCATGAGTAAGTTTTCTTATTGAATCAGAAAAATAATTTATGATAAAGCTCCCAAATTAAATACTTGATTATTCCTTACTTAATGCAGTGTAACCATCGGAAGATATGAGCATTTAACCATTAAGAACAACACAACTTTACTTGACCTATGGAATTTAAAATGCCATTTATTAAAATTATGTAAAAGGAACAGGTGTATAGCCGGGTAAATATGAAAGATTAATAAAAAATATCTTTATATAATTTTTATAAGATTCAATCGTGGGCAACATTATTATTTTTAATATTTAAAGTAAAATTTGTCAGGAAAAAACACTAATTTTCCAAATTACTGCCATGTTAATGCAGGCCACTTTGTTTACTTACGGATTATTCATAATGCATCCCCATCTTGCAGTACAAACTAGATATTTTTTATTTTAACTAAGTGTCCACTTATTAACTGCTGTGAATCATTTTTAAATATCGATTTAATCAAGTGATTCAATTGGAACTAGTGCTTTCTTGGACAGGTAATGTGAAGAGATGGAAACTGACATATCCGGCGAGGGTGAATTGTTATGAATGTTTAAATACTCAAATATGGCATAATTGTCATAAGGTTATGGTTAAAATGTGTCTTTAACTTTATTTTGTTTGATTTGATGCTTTTATGTTTTCAGTAGAAGATACATAGTATCGTTTGGCACTTTAAAATTATTTCCATAACTCTATATATGATAGGTGTAGTCATACGATAACATTAAACTCCTAAAATGTGAGATTGAAACTACTTCCATAATAATGTTAGGAAAACAAAGAACGTAAGAATAATATTCATTGGCATAACATTTATAAATAAACATTATTTTTCAACACTTTAACACTAATATAAAAGTTATTAGTACACATGTAAATAGAGGAAAAATAAAAGACAAATAGCAAAAAGACAAACTGTTGAATAGTATTGTTTTAAATGCGCGTCCTGTTTCCCGAGTAAATTCAGGTATTTTGGTATTTTTGCTGTCCGCACTAGTTTAACCTATTCAAGCACTTAATAAATCTTCCATAAGTGTCATGCAGTCCCCTTAAAAACCTATTCTTATTTAATGTGAGGAATTAAATCCGTATTTGTTTCTAGTGTTAGCGGTTTATTTTTGGTAATTTCATAAGCATGATTCGTATATTAACATAGATAGAAAGATAGATAGATAGATAGATAAACATTTAACTATTGTTTTCATATTTTACACAAAAAATCCACTGTAACCATTTCGGTTATATATTACTTAAATACTCACTTAAATTACAAACTAAACCGAGACATATCTTAGCGATTCTCACTTTATACAATAATGTGAATTACAAGGAAAATACAACTTTATAAACAAAGGCGAGAAATAACCACATTGTGCATATATTTTGAATTGGCTTACCATTGTTTTCTAACAAAACACAAAATGAAATAGTATAAGTATACATCAATATATAGACATCCATATACATATATAGTTGTTTTAAAAATTGGTGTCAGAGCAATGATTCATCGCCATTTAGCTAACCTATGTAATATATAGAATTATGAATAATTAAATCACTATCTTCAATATTTATAGTGCCATCATTTGTTTTACTTTAACACAGGTTGATATTACAGTATTCTTTATGGTACCCGGCTGCCCTGTAGACGGTACACCATGGTCCGTTTGGATCATCATCGGGATTTCTGTTAAGAAATCACAACAACAATACACATTAATATACCAGATAGGTGATTAGTTTAAAAATGAATTACTTGTGTATAAAGAGTTACCATTATCAATCATTATCAAGCATTAGCTGTTAAAAAATGATTAAACACTTTACACAGTAAATACGTTGTTGTAAATATTGCACTATTTGGTCCAATAAGAGTTTGTTTCCTCTCAACACTAATAATTGCAATCCGGAATCTAGCTACCATCATAAGAGGACAACTTAGACCACCTTACGTTAACCTGC
The DNA here is from genome assembly GCA_001703475.1 of Hydroides elegans. Classification (NCBI taxonomy): domain Eukaryota; kingdom Metazoa; phylum Annelida; class Polychaeta; order Sabellida; family Serpulidae; genus Hydroides; species Hydroides elegans. Next base: position 9,202 of record LQRL01109525.1, on the reverse strand, counting down.
ATTTATTTTCTTAATTTCTTTCAGAAATACGTTGAATATGTTGAAATACGTCGAATACGTTACATCATCAAAAAATCC
>LQRL01109493.1:655-16901 GCA_001703475.1 Hydroides elegans | reverse complement strand
GAATATTTGATTTTGAGCCAATATTTCATGCGAAAATCAACAAATTCGTTGACTTCAAACTTTATCGTTCAAACTTTATCGTGCAAATATTTAGAAATTTGTACTTTAAACAATGTGATAACCGTTCAATGCTTACCTCTTGCCAATAAGTGTAAAATAGGAGCACTGCGCCGTCCAGAGTGGCGCCGCGGCCAAGCCCACAATAATCGACGTGGTTACCATGGTTCCCCACACCGCGTAACCATTAGCAGCCATCCAAGTGATGTAACCACAGAAACACAATGGTATGGTCCATTTGTGTCCTATGATGTTGATGAGCAGTTTAGGGACGAAGAGACAGGAGAGCATCAATGCGGTGTAGAGGACGGCTTGGCAGATCACGCCCATGCCCTCGTCTCTATGGAAACAAAACAAAAAATGTTTTGATATGGAAATATGATAACGCCCGTCCCTTCATCCCTGAAATATATGATGTATATGAAATTCAATTAACAAATATATTGATATACGTATTTTGAATTGAAACGGTGTAGAGCACGGCTTGGCAGATCACGCCCATGCCTTCATCTCTATGGAAACCAAAGAGGAAACAGTATAATGGAATTCGTCAATATTAAGACGTGTTCTATCTCGTACACATTTATGCGGCCTTCTGGCGTCAAACTTTGCATGACGTCCCTAATTTCAAAAGGACATTCTACTGACGCCCCTTTTTTGGTGTGGACGCAGGAGCAACGTTTAACCTTATAGTCTGACGTTTTAAGAATGCTCATCCGACGTCGCGACAAGAAAAAGCATAGATAAGACCTTTTTCAATGATAATGTTCTTTGACGTCACGTCCGTCAAAAAACGTAAGTTGAATGTCTATTTTCCAGTGGGATAAATGAAATATTAAATAGGATATTCGTTTAAAGCTACATCATGTTCTAATTCACTTAATCATTATCTTAATTCGAAATGATTTATTTTATTTTGCACATATCTCACTCACCTATGCAAACTGCTCTGCAACCGCGCCAATCCCTGATACGCATTGAAATTCATCAAAAATGCCAAACTAATCAAAATGATATTCTTCATGTGTTTCCTTTTTTCTAACCGGATATCCTCCGCACTCATTTCCGCTTCCCGAACGACTATGACGTCACTTTCGTAAACATCCGGTTTCTCCTTTTTATCGACCCTCATTGCGTCATCGTCGCGTTCGACGGATTTGTTGGAATCTCGATCCGACATGGTTTTATTTATTTATTTTTAATTGACAGATTATTTGTTTGCGTGCGTTTTTTTTTCGATTAAGTATGTGGTTTATCTTTTCTCAATGGTAATATCCTAAATAACCCTTATAATTTATTGAGATTTTTTTTTGTTGTTTCAGCAAGGATTTTTTGTTTGTGAAAGTTGATATTTTTTACCGATTTCACTTCTTCATATCTTGATTAAGGTATTGTTTGTGTATTTCAATTACTATTAAAACTTATAAACATGAAACAAATAGCATTTCGTTAATGTAACATTGCTTTTAGTGTCTTTTTTTTTTGTACATCCGACTCTGTCCAATATTTTACAAGATCTTGTACCGCATCCAGGCTTTTTTTTCAGTCAACTCCTTTCTTAATTGTTTGTTTAGTTAAACTATAATTTATATCTTATATGATGAGTTGCAAACAAACATATGTTTGGTATGTGTTGTCAACTTGTCTTATATGATGTATAGACGTTGGCAAGGAGCGCAAAATTAATTGTAAAGTGTTTACAACTCATATGAATCAATTAAGAAAAGCTATCGCCGATTTTTATGTTAATGAATGTACTCTTGAAGAAGGACACCCGCGAACTACTTTTCAAAAAGTGTTGAGTTGGGCATAACATTACTTGAAACATTAAAATATACAATGAATAATAAATTGTGACCTCGTTACGCTCATATAGATAACTAGAATGTGAAGAACACATTTGATGCTAAAATATACATTCCTGCATTCACTACCGGTAATCTATTTCATGTCAATATGGCATTCCATGCCTATATCTTTGAGCTGAAACTAATGCAATTAGAATCTCCATTGGATTCGTAAACACTTTACAATAAGTGAAACCTGTGTTCCTAGACTTTGTGTATCAAGAGGGGAGTTTTTCACAGTTTTTTAAATCAATTTAGAGAAGAACACCTTTCTTAGGAACACGTCATGCGTTGCTCTTCTCTTGAACAGGGCCGTATCGCTTCAGCATCACATTGTGTGATCTGTTAAAAAGACATCCATTTTAAACCTATATGCACCGATCGAAAAAAAATCTGCATATTTGTAATTAATATGACAAAAAAAAAATTCTAATAAAAAATGCGAAAGGCGGGAGAATGAAAGTGATACCGCTTGAATCCTGTGTGATTTACATTTTATAATTTAGAGCACTTGTGTTTTGTCAAAAAAAAATCCTGCCGGATACTGTAGCATCTTGACGTATACATGTCATCACTTTGCTCTGAGTTATGTGCTAGAAGACTGATTGCCTGGCCATATTGGAATCCTTTTTGAGCTTTTTCCCTAACAAACTATGTCTGCGAATGTATTCATTATGAGAAACTAAAAAAAAACTGCGTCTTGATTTGAAAAACTAAACAAGCCTTTAAAACAGCCCATTTTCTCGAAAATAGAACTTGGTAAACGCGAGCTTATTCAAGGCCAGGATAATAATTGCAAAATGAAATATGGTGTATGCAAAATATTCACACATACATACAAAATTATATTCCTGTAAATATTGAAAATGTTCTTCCCATATCATTATATTCATAAATCATCTACAACGCATATAAAAATTAAAAATATGCCGTGTTCCTGTTTTCGATGGACAATCTGTCAAGTGGCTAAATCGTTGTAAATGATATCGTTCAAGTGATAAAAGTGATTTAATCTATCAAGGACCCCTCCTTCGATGCAAAATGATCCCGGATTATCGCCCAACAAACAAGACAATTGTGGGTGTCCTGTGTCACTTGATGGATGGGCTCCGTGTCAAAATGGTTTCATCTTAAATACTTTCTGAATCGCCTCCGTATAGGCTCGGCCATGTGTTACTTCCTTTTAGGCTGCATTTACACGGGAGCAAACTAGCCTTCAAACCAAGCTTCGAACCAACTAAGGTCGATGCGGCGGTCAAGATAATTTATTTTGGTTTGAAGCGGTATTTTAGCTATCCTTCAAACCATTCTTTAAACCAGCCTTCAAACCAATGCGCAATGCTTTGCCTGAAACACAGTTTTTGTTTGAAGGTTGGTTTAAAGTGGTTTAAACGGCTCTTTAAAGCTGATGAAAAAAGATAATTTTGAGAGACGAAAAATTAACTGCCGCATTTACCTTAGTTGGTTTGAAGCTTGGTTTGAAGGCTAGTTTGCTCCCGTGTAAATACACCCTTAAGTATACAAATTTCGAAGTACATTAAAGCACACAGTGCTCACGCGGTCAGCGAAACTGATGTCACTACAGTCTTTCTCATCAAGGTCGTTCAAAATACGTTGTATTTTTTTGTTTCGGGCCCGATGAACGTCTGTTTATTTGCGATTATGTATGAAACCCGGTAATGAGACATTGAAATAAAGTTTCGATGAAATACTTTTGTTAATATATTAGTAAAAAGATTTTGTAAAAAGTAAATACTGGACCGTTGAAAAACGCGATCGATTATTGTTGCACGTCCTTTATTGTTCATCTTGTCGAATAGTGCCGATGGGGTATCTTTGTATTTTCATATCATCACGTCTTTAATAATTGTTATCTTCTCTCAAAATAAACTACATCATTATCCAAGCTACATAAATAGAAATGAATCAAGGAAGTAATAGAATTCAAGTATATATCAAGGTAAACAAAATGATTTATGTGATTATGATCTTAAGGATGTAAAATATGAATTGATTATTTATAATATTTGATGTCCCATATAATATATTGCTCCTTTTTGCATGTTTAGAGATAAGAACCTTTTTTGAACATTTCTGATATAAATTTATAGGCAATTAAAAACGTTTATTTCAATTACACAATTGTATTTTTAAGCTCACTGCTATCGCCAACGAACTTCAATGCAATAAAGACGCAACATATGCTCTTAATTTTATTTCTTTTCGTTTTTCAAGTTTCCTTTATGAGTAAAAATCGAGACGTACCCTAATGCTAAAATGAATATAGCATGTTATTACTAAAAATGATTTCACAACCATGTCTTTTTTTTTATATATTGCTCTGATACCATTTTCTTATATATTTGATCTATTGACCCTTGACCTCTTCTCTTCACCTTGACCCTTGACCTTTTAAATGCCATGTTCATGCATACGTTTCTCCATTTTCGCTCCAATCGCCTTTTTCCTTGCTGGGTGTACATGCTGAAAATTACTGATATACACCCTGCCTTTTGCCGCGCCCGTCGGCCGCTTATAAAACGCATGCGATTTGATAAACGGCATGTTGGCTCGCGTATTTGGATCGGGATTGACTATGTTAGTGAGTAGATCCCGGAGATGCATTGAGAAATGAATCGGGGTCATATCAAATGCATCCACGATACCAGCTTTTTCTGATAGCTCCAATGAAGGCCAGGATTGCTCTGTTTTGAATGGGAGTTTACCGGTGACCAGCTGGAATAGGACAACCCCGGATGCCCAGATATCAGCCTTGCGCGGGTTAAACCGTGTGATTAACCCATCGGCATATGCGGCAAAGACTTCCGGTGGCAAATGACCGCGAACGTTGATGTTTTCAAAACAGCCCGGGTAGGGATCACCGGGTGAGTAATAATCGGCGTATTCGAAATCGGATAATTTGAGGTGCTTATCGTGGGTGATCAGGAGGTTCTTAGCGTTGAGGTTCAAGTGGACAATGCCATGTCGGTGGAGATATTCCAAACCGCTTATCATGCCATGGAAAAATTGCCGCGCAACGGGTTCCGGTATAAGATTGCCAGGGCTACGTTTCAGGAGGTGTTCCAAACTTCCAGCTTCGCAGTATTCAAGGAAGATACAGTAGAATCCCTTGAGGGTGATTTGTCCGACTAATTCCGTGATATTCTTATGGTGCATGCGTTTATGGATGTGGTGACCTCTGCGTAGATTCTGTGACGGGTCTCGCAGTGTTTGGTCCAATTTTGAGATCTTAAGAACCTCATGACGTGCGCGTTCTCGGCTGTAACCGAGCAACACAATGCTGAAATGCCCGGCATGTAATAGGTCTTGAAAGGCATACATGCCCGATTCGAATGCTTTAATAACACTATCATAGCGTTTGTTATTGGTGCGGAATAATCTGCCGCGTCGCACATCCGGATGCCGACTCACCCATGAATCTCCGCACGGGCAGGCGACCACTAATTTGGAACTACTTAATTTATTCACCGGTTGCTCCTGTGCTGGCGTAAACGGTTTCAGCTTTCCACCGATATAAGGTACTCGTCTTCCCAAATACACTGTAATACGGTGTTTCGCAGAGGTGGATGAAGGTGTGGCCTCTTTTGGTCTTTCTGAGTGGACTATTTTGTTTACACCGGAAGTGCGCGCGACAAGGTCACAGTCACTGCGTGCATGCTGCAGATTCATGGCCGATTGCGTGCAGTCGTTGCTGTGAGTGGGGGAAAGACCGTGCTGCGACGACTTCTTACGTTGGAACGAGCACGCTGTAAAACAAAAATAAGAATATATTAAGAAAGTGTCACTGCACAAATAAAACATGTATCGCACCCGGAACTATTTTCCATATGAGTGCAGCTGTCGGGAGTGGGAGAGAGACCGTGCTGGCACGACTTCTTGTGTTGGAACGAACACACTGTTAAAATGGAATGAAATATAAGAAATCGATGTTTGAATTCATCTTTAAATAGCTATGGAACAGAGTGAATGATGAATTAAGCACATGGTGATTTAGTAGATGGAAATGGGAGAACGAGGACAAACTCCCCTGCCCCCTTTTTGAAAATACCCCCACCCCTTTTTTCGAAATACCACAACACCCTCCCTCCCATATTTTTATCATATGCTTCATCCCCTATTAATTTGTTAAATACCCCTTCATATTAAATCATTTTCGATCGATCGACAACATGGATGTTTTATGGGTATTTTCGATATGAATGTGAAATATAATTTTATGAAGCACATGAAAAGGAATGATAAATGAGCATGTATAAAGCATACAAACCATTCATGTAAGTTCGTTCATGGGATAACAAAGGCAGTGCACATGTATGTAATTTTATAATCTTTTTGGTTACAAATGGTTATTATATACACACATTTGAAAGTAGCTCCTTCGTGTATTATATCTATATATATCTAGTTTTATAATTGCTAATGATCAATTTTATTTGATATATAAAATGATGCTGATAAATTTATGCTGATATGCTCATAAATCATCCTATATTTAATTTTTCACATATGCTCACGAGTTATTCTAGCATTTTAAAAAAAGCAGGGGGTATTTCCACTATCCCACTATCCATCTACTACTAAAATTATATTGCATCAAATACAAAGCTAAAATTGACGTTAATTAACGGTTAGAATAATTAGAATAGCAAGCCATTGTGGAGGGCCAAGACCCCAAACTCCTTCCCGTCAGTTTTTGAATTATAAGAATTACATATAAAATCATTATTGTGTGTAATGAACATAAAAGCTGTATCCATTTGTGATAAAATTGAAATTAATCAATGTGTAAATAAAATCTTACACTTAACTCAATCGCTTTTAATCCATTGTTAAAAATAAATTCAACAATAATTAATTGCGTCACAAGTAATTGTTCATAGCTAACGTTGCTACACATAATTGTTCCGTCATAATTGTGCGTGTCATAAATATATAAAAAAAAAACAAATGTTCACCTTGAAAATAAAATTCCAAACTAATCATTCATTATTTCAAAAATGAAAAGTTCCCACATGCTAGATTATTTGAATTATAAGAATTCTATTAGGCCATCATTATATTATGTAATGAACATAATATCTATTTTTATTGATCATATAATTGAAATTAACCAATATTTAAATAAGACCTTAGACTAAACCCAATTGTGACGCCTTTAATCCGTTGTAATATAAATTCAACAATAAATTAAGTATGTCACAAGTAAACTGTTCCTAGATATTGTTGCCACATATACGTAATAATTATGTGTGTCATATATCTATAAAGAATCACAAATTATCATTTTTTAATTTCAATTCCAAACCTATCATTCATTATTTTTTTTTTTAAAAAGGTCCCGCATCTACCTTGATACATTTTTTACACATTCCTTCCCATTGATGTTTATAGCTTAATGTCAACTTTTTTGTGCTAGGCCTTGACAAAACATTTTGGTCGCTTTTTATGTCCAAAAAATGAACCCGTTTCAATTGCCCCCTCCGGACCCTTAGACGTTTAAGAGCCCCCTCCGGGCCCCGGTTTGGGGTTAAAATATTCCTGTTACATAAGGGCATAGACAATCGTCGCATACCTTTGGCCCGATTTGACCAGCTCTCGGTGGCCGAATTCATCGAAAACTATCAAAAGGCACATCTACATACCAATACCTTTCATTTGACCCTATAGCCAAGTCTCTATAACCTTCCTTTCAAAAGTTCAAACCAGTACAAGAAAGCGATGACGGACGGACAGTCAGACAGACCGACAGACTGACGGACGGACAACTCTATAGGGCCTAAACTTTAGGGTAGGGACCTTATAATTATAATTATCGGCGGACGGACACCAACCCATAAAACAAGCACAAATTTCATTGAAACAAATAACAAAATAGTTATACACTCACCTTTTGATACCTCCCCTTCTTCACCCTCCGAATCTCCCTCTGAATTGTCTGTTTGACGATCCGAGCTGCTACTTCCCGAATCTAGTTTGCGTTGCTTGCGTGCTGACATAATGGCGTCTTCAGCGACGCAACATGATTTCGCATTTCCTAATTGATCACCCAATTATTTCATCAATCGTAAGTGGTGTTGAATCTGAGAAGAAATGATGCCATAAGTATTCATTTTGATATATTTGTATTTAACTTTTTTGTTTTACTAATCCAGATTTCCAAGTGTTTATATGTTTAATTAATTGTAGTAGAAAGCCTTTTGAAGCACGTTAAGTTATAAACAATTTATTAATATAAAACTGTATATAAAATTTATCATGAATGATTTGAATTCATGATTTTTATGTTATTATTATCATATTGTTTATTTACAAAATAACAGTAAGAGTTTTCTTTATCACTTGGGATGTTGCTTGGTTGCGTTTATATTTTCCCTCTTATTGTCCCAATTTACAAACAAGCTTTTCATACATTATGACGTCATAATTGGGATTAAAATCGAAGTGTCGTGAAAAAAAAATTGCAGAGAACTACCGAATTTCTACAAACCGCCTGAATAGTTTGAACATGCATAGAATATGTTGCATCTTGTTGTGAATTTTAGCACCATGTATTCTCTCCAATTTGCAAAAGTATAATCATATTATTCGTAAAAATATATTTGTGTTGTATATATTTTTTTTTATCAGATTAGCTTTCGTAAAAAAATACATCATCTTTGCAATCACTGTTATCGATCAAAATATTTTTTTTAATCGGGATTTTTTTCTCTAAAATATATATTTGGGTGTTGTATTTGATTTTAATATAATATTATATTTAAAAAGAATTACCAACCAATCTCATTGAAGCTTACCTGTGTAAGAACTGATAAACTAACAATGTCTAGATGTTGAACAATCTAATTGTATAATTAAAATCAAATTTAAGAAACCGCTGCTGAAATACTTAATTTTGCATATGTTTTATTTATTTACGATGTTTGTATTCAGTATAAAGAAGGTGGTATGTGAAACTCTTAACGTCTGTATTTGTATATAGAGAAATTATTTTGATTGAATGTTGTCACTTTGTTGCTTGGTTTCAATTTTATTTTGATTGTCTCAATAACATGCCTTTTAGGCATTGTGACGTCATAATTAGTCTGCATATCACAGCCTTCTCAAGCGAATTCGAAAATAATATCGCAGTGTGTTAATCCCAGGCATTTGGTTTGTTTCGGTAACAGTGAAATGATCACTATGTATATAGACTGTAGATATATTTTTCTTTCGGTAATCAGATAAGTTATTTAGGGCAGTATTGTAATTAGATCTGTACATTTCGATAGTTGAGAATAATATATTGAAAATACTATTTTGATTTGTTTTTCTAGAAAAAAATGTTCAGCCCTACCTCCCTTCCCATTCACCTTACTTTCAAACTCATTTTCATTTGACTATTGGCCAGTTGCACTCCAAGGTATAAGCCTCAAGTCGAGCTTAACTATTTCAGGAAAATGCGTGTTTCTCATTAGTTATTCTATGGTCATACACAGTTATTTGTGAACATTCTTGATATAATTTGCTTGATAACAATCAATATTAAAATATCAGTTTAAGGCCTATGGTACTAAAATAAAGCTGCGCTCAAGCATAGTTCAAGACCTGATTGGGGCTAACACCGCGGAGTGCAACCGGCCATATGATTCTTAAACCGAGTAAAAATTTAGGGTCTTGAAACCACAAAAGAGTAAATATTGCTGGACAAAATAAGTGAATTAATAACCAAGAAACAAATATTATTATTCGTTCGAACGAGATTACTAAAATGATGTTAGCTATTTAATGATTTTGAGAACCGATCATTTACTTTAAAAATGGATATTTAAATTTGTTATGATTTATTATATTTAGCTAAAAATATATACTGGCAAATATACTTATTTTGTCGTCTTACAACTAAAAATATGAGAGAAATGTAAGAGTGTGTAAGATTTCTAACCATACCCTCATTATATATTAATTCTGATTTACAAATTAGTAGTCCCTCATCATAAAGATAATTAAACGAAAAGCTGATACATACATTTACCCAAAAATAAATTATATTTCGAATAAGTCTAAAATAAAGTCTGATTTGCAAATCTGTAGTCTCACATCACAAAGATGATTAAACGAAAAGCTCATACATGCATTTACCCTAAAATAAATGATATTTCGAATATGTCTAAAATATAACTATTAAATCTTGATCATAATTAAATGTATATTCATTTAAATAAAATAGGGGAAAATATTGGAATATAATTTTGTAAGAACACAATATTGAACGTAGCAGTTTTTTATTTTTTTTTTCAATTTTTATTCATATTTTTTTTATAGATGATGACTTACCTGGCATGAATAAACATCTGACCTCAATCTTAGCTATTTATTCATTTAAAATTTATTTATGTAATATAAATCTAAATAATATAGATAAACTGCATGCAATTTGGAAAGTGAATAATAGCCCATGGAGACGATATAACATAATCGCTTCTTTATTCAAATCAATTGTGACGTCATAATACCCTCAATATAATTTTGACGTACAAATTAATTCAGGCGCAACAATCAACCCCCTATTAAATTCCCATGGTATCAACAAGGACATAAGAACAATTCAGTTTTATCTCAGGCGCCCTAGTTATCAGACGTGTTTTGAGATATTGTGATTTTAAAAGCGAATTTAAATGAGTATTTCGAAGTTATTGTTCACCGTGCTATTGCTGTCGACTCTACTTGCCTTCACCAACATCGAGATCTCAAAGGACGATGTAAAAGCTACAAGTTTAGAGGAAAATCAGCGGGACTGGCTTATCCAGTCGACCGCGGACAGCTATAGAGTCAATGCAGAGGATGCATATTTAGAAGATATTCCCAAGACTGATTCCGCTCAGTGCGGACTGGGAGAAAATGTTCGTGAAGTGCTTATAGGAAGCGTATGCGAACATTATGGCTACAGAAAGCCGGATTATCACGCATTTAATAAGTCCGCACAGGACGGAAAACCATGTGATTTCAAGCGTGATGTTCTCGAATTTGTGAGGAAGACAGCCGAATTCGCGGGTGAGCTATTGGGCGAATCATACCGAGAGATCGCGGAATTCGTCATTCGTATGTATGATGCCGGTCATCGATGGAAACCTGAATTTGGGAGCTGGAAAGGTCGATCAACGAACGATACGGTGGTAGAAAATCAAATGCATGATTACTTTAGTTCTACCAGTATCGACAATACAAAGGCAAATGACATCCCTTATGCGGAAGAATTGCAATCGAAACATATGGTACTCACCTTTGCTGGTAAGACATATTTTGCTTGGTATAAATGTGGGTAAAATATGTTACTTTATGGTGATTCAAATATGTTCTATTGACATCAAAGATTAATGACGCTTAGTTTTGATTTATGATTTTGTCGAAGATTAAGTATATTATCTTTTATCATTTTATCTTATTTAAAGGGTATCTTATCTATTGTCATCAAATGTGTTCCTAAATGTGACTAAAAGGAAAAAAAGTTAAGTAAGCAACATGGAACTTTGAAAGTTTCGATAACAGTTACCATTTTGACGCGAGTCAATCGCATTAAAAAGCCAAAATTATCTTACATTGAGCTGAGGTGAGTATGATTATTCCAGCCTTTCGGGAAGATACTATAAAAAAAGTATTCTAGTAGAATGACTAAATAGCAGTTGCAACTTTTTAATTGCTCGTTTATACCAAATGTATAAAAAGAAGAAACATATAAATAATTCAATGCCCTCATATTTGGTTTCCAACGCAACATAATCAATCATTCACAATTGTTTCTCAAGGTCAAATAGAATTTCCAATCATTAATTCCTTTTCAGATAGTGACAATGATATATTTGTTAAATATTGTGATAATTAATCATTGCGATAAAAACTATCTATACAATAATTGTTGTAGGGATAATGACTAACCGGCAATTATAACAAAACGTGTGATAATCACCAGAATTATAAAAGAAATAATATATATCTTAAAATAAACGATTAATTATTTTTTATTACCAATGTGCACCCTAAACATCTTCATAACCATGCTTTTAGTCAATATTTTAATTGTTAAAATTGAACAAATTTTTATATAACCTATCTAATATTATTTAATCATCACATAAAAATATGTAGTCATTAACAATGATTCCTTTTTTTGCCAAATGACATTTCAACATATATCTTGCACTTGACGTTTTGGCATATTTTACAACGTTTCATTTTCAGTCACGGTTTGATACAATCGATCTTATTTGATTAAATATTATGACACATAAATCATCACATTTGTAGTTGTTAACCAGTATTAAATGCCCAAATTCAATTAAATTACAAGAACAATTCAATGATATATTTTTTATGTTTCAGACGAACTTCGGAGAGCATTTTTTGAGAATGGCACCAGCGCGACATGGACGTTTATTCAACGTTTCAGCGCATGCTATTTCCTGTTCTTCATTGCAACGACGTCTTGCTTATGCGTTGTTATGCATAGGTACAGCTTCATACAAAGTGAGTACGATATATGATGATATAAGTTTTTTTTTTGTTAGAATTCATGTGAAATTTTATTTGAAATCTATGTACTCCTCTTTCTCAAATCCACAGTTTAAATAAAACGTTTCCTTTGATCAAAAAAATATGATGAACCCTATTCATTTATTTTTTAATCTTCCATAAAATATATACGTTGTAAGAATTTCGCAATATTATTGTTTTATAAAATATACACAATTACAGGCTTGGCCGAATGGATATATTGCATGACCAAGAAGGATTGTATGATTGCATTATAGCACTAATCAGTTTGCTAATGTGTTTAACAATAAATATGCATTATTGTTATATGTATTTTTTTTTCAATCAGGTTTCCGTGTCTACCAAACCCAAGGCGATGTATGCACCGGAAAGATCCATGCAGAGTTTACTCCCACCTCAAGTAATCTTTTCGACCTGAAGAACCCTGAAACAGCTTCGAAGAATATCGAAGAAAAGGAATCTGATATGGCTTCGGACACACTGCAGAATAATAACATGGAACATGACATGGACATTGGCATTGAAATTGGCGGCGATGCAGGGGAAACGCCTACCAGATGTGAAACGGATATGGATACAAGCCCTGATATCCCATATTACCGTTCATCAAAGGAGAATGTTTTTGAACCTGCTAACACAAAGCCGGAACAGTCTATGGACACTTACAATGACAGCTTCTCAGATCCTGTCTCAGATATGGATACTAGTCCTGATGTTTGTGAACCACAGAAAGCCGTTGCACCGAATGAAGATATCATCACGAAAAGTGGCATGGATACCTCGACTGATATGGACACCAGACCTGATGTCCCGTTTGCACCAAAGGAAAAGAAGCAGGTCCTTATGGAATCTAGCGCCAATACTTTATGTGGTATGAGCACTGGCGCGGAAATCCCATATGACCCACAGAAGCCAAATATCATCCACAATGGTCACAGAACATTGTCGAATATTGAGCCCGAATACCGCCATCAGTTCAAAGCCCCGTATTCGACAAACGACACCATGAAACCGATTTTCGAAAACCCAAAGAAAACCGCACCGCAGTTCGGAACCGAACGTGATTTCGCAGCGGCCACTGCCGAACTTTCCCGAAAGACCGCGAACATGTGGAAGCCAAGTATGTTCGGGAAATTTCGACAGCTGCAGACCAAATCCCCACTGGAAAAGCTGTATCCCGTCGAAGTGACACCATTGCCTAAAGATCACCGAGTGTCATCGTACAGTGCTACGGAACTCAGAAGAAAAGGTGGAAACCACGTGTTATTGAGCGATAAAAGGGACAGAAAAATTCACCGTTCGACTTCGAATAAGGAATGTGACTTGCTTCGCCGGAAAGATGGTGCTACGGTTGTTCCGACAATCGATACGGAATTCCTGAAGCATGATGAAATCCAGTCGAATGAGGTTAAAAATGCTGGAAACGATGAAAAGGCGGAACTACAGAAAATTGATGAAATGGCAGCGAAAAAGGTCGACATTGAGCTTGGTGAAGGTGATGCCGGTAATGATACAAACGGATCACAAATTGATCAACCATTGTCGGAAAAGGATATCGAGGCACAGAAGGACAAGAAAGAGGGCGGATCCTTGGCTGTTGCAGAAACGGAACAGGAGGAGAACGAACAACGGTTGAAGGATGATCAGGAATCTTCCTCAATCGATGGTACCCCAACGCCTCCAAAGGAAAACGGATTGTTCTCGAGCAAAGGTCAAACATGCCTGATTTCTCCGGACAATGAGGCAGATAAGGCGAAACCCATAAACGACGATGATCGAGTGATTTTAGACACGGATATCGGAAAAGACAACCAACCATGTCAAAGCGGCAACGATAAGGCGGCGAAACCTCAAAATGATGATGATCAAGTCACTACGGCGAATGCTGCCTCATCCGAAACCCGACCGATCGGTGAAGCGAAACTGCTGCGAAAAGAGGAGCAAACAATCCAATCAAGCAAAATTGCCGAAAGCAGTGCTGCGCCAAAGGTTGGATCCAAGCGTCGACAGAATGATGAATCGAATGCGAATATAGGACATCAGAATATTGGATCTCAGAATATTGGATCTCAGAATATTGGACCTGCGAATATTGCACCCGCGAATATTGGATCATCTCAACATATTGCACCCGCGAATATTGGATCTCAGAATATTGGACCAGCGAATATTGGACCTCAGAATATTGGACCAGCGAATATTGGACCTCAGAATACTGGAATATTGCAAACGAATAGCAGTATCATCAAGCCGGCGAAGTTATTTGCGAACGATACTGCAAAACTCCAAACGGCTAGTGGTTCGACTGCAAACAGTATTATCAAGCCGGCAAAGTTGTTTGCGAACGACAAAGCCAAACTCCAAACGGCTAGCGGTTTACCCCCAAACAGTATTATCAAACCGGCAAAGTTGTTCGCAAACAATAATGCAAAAATGGACACGACCGATGATATAATCAAACCAGCTAAGTTGTTTGCGAACGATAATGCAAAACTGCCAACTACAAACAGTATCATCAAACCGGCTAAGTTGTTTGCGAACGATAATGCAAAACCGCCAACCACAAATAGTATTATCAAACCGGCTAAGTTATTTGCGAATGATAATACAAATCTGCAACCGGCTAGCGGTTTTTCCTCAAACAGTGCTTTCAAACCGACAAAGTTATTTGCGAACGATAATGCAAAACTGCAAACCACAAATAGTATTATCAAACCGGCCAAGTTGTTTGCGAACGATAATGCAAAAATGCAAACCACAAATAGTATTATCAAACCGGCCAAGTTGTTTGCGAACGATAATGCAAAAATGCAAACTACAAACAGTATCATCAAACCGGCGAAGTTATTCGCGAACGATAATGCAAAAATGCAAACTACAAACAGTATCATCAAACCGGCGAAGTTATTCGCGAACGATAATGTAAAAATGGAAACAACCAATGATATCATCCTACCGGCTAAGTTGTTTGCGAACGATAATGCAAAACTCCAAACGACCAATGATATTTTCAAACCGGCAAAGTTATTCGCGAATGATAACGCAAATCTCCAAACGGCTAGCGGTATATCGCCGAACAGTATTTTCAAACCAGCAACATTATTTGCGAACGATAATGCAAAACCGCAAACCTCAACCAGTATTATCAAACCGGCTAAGTTATTTGCGAATGATAATGCAAAACCGCAAACGACTAGTTGTCAAACCTCAAACAATGCTTTCAAACCGGCAAAGTTGTTTGCGAACGATACTGCAAAACCCCAAACGACCAGCTGTATTATCGATCCAGCAAACCCGTTTGCTAAACTGCTGAAGCCGGATAGCCAGACAACTTTGAACCAAGGCACGAACATGCAAGTGAATAATTCGATTCATAAGAACAATGATATTGAGGAAAACATGGATTTTGAATATACTCCAAAGAATACAACCGGAGTGAAAATGGCCAAGGCAACAACTGTTCCAAAGAATGTTTTCTCGAGCCATCCCCGAATGATAAGCAAATTCATGGCGACCAAAACAACAAATGTTGGTTTGGCTGGTGGAAAAACGAAGAATATGTATTCGCATCAACGAATGGATTTCGATACGATGTCGGACAATGATATGGAAGTGCCAATGGAATTCTGAATCATCTCTGTGATTTTATTATTTTTTAGAATTTCAATTTTGAAATATTTACATTTAGTATTTTAATATATTCGATCTGTGATACTTAGAGTGTTATCAAATAAATTAGATATTTGTTGAATTATTATTATATATGTTATTTAGATACTTATTGAAGCGTTTAG
>LQRL01109467.1:14539-36032 GCA_001703475.1 Hydroides elegans | reverse complement strand
TAACGTTTAGCGTTTAGCGTGTAACGTTTAGCGTTTAAGGGTTTAGCGTTTAGCGTTTGTGCGTTTAACGTTTAGCGTTTAGCGTTTGTCCCGAGAAGTTAGGAGTGCGCGCCACTGTAGATGATATGTTTATTTACTAATTATCGAAGGACCTCTTTTTACTAGAATGCTGTGACATTTGACATCTACGGAGGTGGTATTGACGTTTCAAATAACTTTGTGAAACACATTAATAGCATTCAATCGGGAACAACAATTCTTCTTATGACAGGTCTGACTTATTGACAGGCTATTACTTTTCTGTTATTTCAACCAATACTTTATTATTTAAGTTTGCGGTGTCTTTATTAAGCTATGGTTGCATTTATAAATTCATTGTTCTTAAAAATTCTTTCAAATTTATGTGTAAAATTTGTATAAAACTTAGCGAACGCATTTTTGAACATAGGTGATGAATACACCCACAACCTGGGTGCATCAGGAAGAGCAGTTCTCCTCGAAATGCAATCGCTCATAACGTCCTTCGCTTTTCGGTCCTCTTTGGCAATAGTATCCGTGAAAACAGGAGATGGAACGTATTGCAATGTGGCGACGGGGCATAACAACAGATACCAGGGACCAACGAGGGTCATCATAACCACGGAGATGTTCTTGAACAGTGGTTGCTATGACAACTAAATGTAAACTGTCACTAGTTTTTGCTAAAGCGTTTTTTTTTTGGTGTGTAAACAGTTTCAGCTCGCGGTGTTGACTTCTTGTAAGCAAGATACCTATGCCATATTTCGTTAAAGCAAATAAATTAAACAAATAGTTCGGTACTCCTGCCCACCGATTTAACTATATTTGCCCTTCCTGAGGCCATATGAGGTTCTTATTTACGGTGATTATTTCCAATTTCAAGGCTTAGTAGAAAGCATAGTAGAAATTAATATTATCATGTGTGATCATATGATGGAAAAACATTTTTGGAAATGTCTTAACTTGGTTTCAAATCAACGCTGCGCTCTGTTATCGTTGTTATATGATCATGGATACTTTGATGGGAATAGAAGTGAAAGCATTGACTTCAATACTTAAATAAAACGTTGTACTATATTTCGACTTCAATACTAAAATAAAACGTTGTACTATATTTTCTATGAGATATCATTTACATGTACTTATCTTACCTGGTAAGGTGTGCTTGATCTGTGTCGTACGTACCCAATATAGTTGATCAATATTACAAATTTGATTATTAGCATTTTTTACAGCTTATAGCTTTTAAATGTAACTATTGAATATAGCCAGCCATGGTTACTCTAAATTACATATGGTATTTGATTAATGACAAATACAAATATAAGATTATCAAAATAAAAATTATATCGCTTTTTGATGGGTGAAATAATTTGCACTTCTGAACCAAAGCTATTGTAGTAGTAAAACCAGGGGATGAAACTTATTGCAATGTGCCTACTGGCCACAACGGAAAATACCAGGGACCAACAAGGGTCGATGTCACCACAGAGACAGTGATTGCTATGATAACGAATGGATTGTTATCATTTAAAAAACATATGATAGTTTTATTTGTTTTCTCCGTTGAATGTATGTTTTATACAAGAAGGTTTTGTTTATATCGTGGTATGCAATTTGATGTTTTTATTTGAATGACACATTTTATTATCTAAATTCCACTGCAAACTAGTTGAGACCCGTGCTATTTTAAAGCTAATATCTTTGCGTAATGTTGCAACAAAATAAATGCGTACGCGTAAGTAAAGTTTTATTTAAAATCTTAAGCATTGACTGAGATTAACCATAAAATTATTGACATATGTGGCAAATTCGAGTGTTTTTATGATTTCTTGTTATATGCCTAAAGTAGAATTGTCTTTCAACATTTTTTTCAAAATCAAAAGAACTCCGATACCTATGATACTCCGATCCTTGTTTTTTAAGTTAAATTGAATATAATTTAGTATAATTTAGAAATTTTATCGTTTAGTCGTTTAGAAAGTGTGGTTTACGCGTTTGGGCTGTATTGTTAGCTGTAGTATATGCCAAATGCATAATCCCAAGTTATTCTCATTTCTTCTTGTTATATATGCATAGTATGGATTTATTTGATTTTTTTTTTCAGAAAAACTATTACATGTTAGTTTATGAATAATTGTTGACATAATTGCTTTCTGTTAATTTAATTAGATGTTTGGCCACCGAAATATCCGTCTATGAATAAAGTATGGTTAGTCTATGATATTTTGTTTGTTTTGTTCAGAACAACCATTACACATTAGTTTATGAATCATTGATAGTACTATTCCGTCTGTGAATATAATTAGATGTTCTAGCCATCGTATAATACGTCTATGAATAAAGTATAGAGCTCTAGTCATTTTGGACAAACTACTGTGGATTTGAAATTAAAGCGCACGGTAAATAGTGAATAACTTTTTTATTAATTAATAAATGTAGAATTTTCTTTTTGCAATATATTGAACTGCGCTAGTTGCGAATAATAACAGTTCGAAATCCAATAACATTCATTTTTATTTCTAATATCCCTGGGGTCGGGGCCTGAAATAACGACACAAAAAACAGAGTCCAACATTTTTATTATGGAATAGCCCTCTCATTAGCAAGGTAAACAAGACAAACCCACATGTTTTAAACAAGGAAAACAAGACACATGAGCATAGGTGTCAAACACTTCATTTTAATAACTGAGAACGATCTACAGAGTAAAGTTTAAACTTTGGCATATGATATAATGACGTTTTGCGTAAATCAACAAAAGAACGAGCTATCTATTAATAGTTTCTAACAGTCGTTATCATCAGACATAGAGTCATTCTCTGAACTATCTGTCTCACTCAAAGTAAACGTTATAGGTTCTATATCTACAATTCCCTCCAGATGCTTCATTTTGTCTTCTATATCCACAACATGTCGAACGCATGAGATCCAATCAGCTTGTGTAACGGCATCCAGCTCCTCGTGAACTAAACGTTCAACGTCGCGAATTCGAAATGAAGTGTTTCTATTGGCAACGGTTCTCTTCACTTTTGACCAAACCAACTCTATTGGATTCAGCTCACAATGTCGAACTGGAGTGCGGAGCGTGAAGTGTCCATGCATTTCTTTGGAAGAAATAATATACATTTTATATTAAGATGATAGGGCCTGGTTATATGAGAAACTATTTTCCTTTCCAAAAGTTGTTAATACTGTTATTTCTTACATAAAAACACATTCATTTCTTTCAATATTTTTAAACATTAAGGCGCGTTCACCCGAAATGAAAGCGCGAAATTCTGGGTGAACAGAAGGGATAAACTACTATGTTTTTATACAAATGTTGTTTCAGGTTTACAGCGCAAAATGGGTGTTTTGCGCTTTTTTCGGAGCGGGTGAACGCGCCCTTAGAAACAGCTTTTACACAAGAAAAATTGTTTATTTTGATTCATAGAGACCATCCTTGCTGTGAAAGAGGAAATGACCAAGGTTATATTATTCAATCTACTTGATTATTAATGCAAAAATATATTTCAAAAAATCATTTATGCTTTAATACATTTAGAAATTACCTGCGAGGTCATCCGTGATGTAGCGTACTGGCGGTTTGTGTGTTTTCACCAATTTGTAGAGCTGCACCTTCGTATCCAATTCGGAGAACTCAATGTTTTTCCCCTTTAACCAAGACTGTATTTCAGACTTTTTAGAGCTACTTGATGGTGCAGAGCTATAATCCGTTCGAACGTTATGATAAGAGGCATTATCCAATACTATTAAACTCGGTTCCTCTAGAGCTGGTAAGAGACGGTTTTCAAACCAATCTAGAAAAATCTTTGAATTCATTTCGCGGTGATAATCACCATCTATACTCTTTCCAGAGAATACAAGCTTACAACCTTCAATAAATCCCATTTTATCACTTCCTGCATGCAAGATAATAAGGCGTTGGCCTTTTCCAGAAGGGATTCTAGGCAATTCTATGTCTTTATTCTCCATTGCACCAAGCGCAGTGTCACAATTTTCGATAGGCAGCCATGTATGTGTTGGGCATGTATTTTTATTTACCCATGTCTCATCAAGGTATACAATTTGATAACCTTGTTTTCGAAAACTTTGAATGGCTCGTAAATATTCGGATCTAGCCTTAACAACGTCAGGCTGTTCAATGACAATCTTTTTATTTTCCGAAACTCGTTTCCATTTGAATCCCATTTTAATTAATTCTAATCGTAGCTGATACATTTTTATAACTATTTCGTGTTCTTGCTCTAAACGATTACGAATTTTTATAAGGGTCGGCAACTCCTTTTTGGAATAAAAATCGTGAACTACGCGACGGATAACATCAGTGTCAAAAGAATCAACACCATCTACATCTTGGTCTGTATTCTCATGTGAACTATCATTATCATTACAGTCTTTTTCGCTTATAATTGATTGTATTGTTTTTCGGTGTAATCTGAAAGCATCGGACAATGATTTAGTAATATTTGAAAATATTTTGCCCCTGTAGGACACATGCAACTTTTTGAAATATTTATATATGAGTAAAATGTCTTCTCGCTTTGTTGCATTAACTCTTGTACGTTTTCGCATTTTTAGAGTTCATAAAATGCAATTATATTTTATAATGAGTTTGCGATGATATAACGTTATAAATATTACTTTTAAATTAATAACTTATTGAATCAAATATATCATAAATTCAACATTTAAGACATGTGCGAGGGACGCAGAGGGGACATTGCCTTTTTATAGATTTAAATGTGATCTTCTCATTAAGAAGAGCGGTTTAATATATCTGAATTTCTCATTTAGATGAGAAACTCATATCATACAAATATAAGTTAGATTTTATTCTTTGAATGCTGTCAACATTTCAATACCTGACATCTTGGCCACACCGGGACGTTTTTTAATGTTGTATTTGTGGCATTAGTTAGCGTAAGTAAGGGTTATTTTTAATAAAAAGTTCAAATAGTGACCGGACCTTTTAATAGTATATTTGGTATTGTTTGGCGTGTATATCTGATGTTGTTTGTTATGAATTTGTTGAACGTTGGAATCGGGTCAATACATATGCAAATTCGACTCGAACCTCTTTATCTGCCCTCATGAATATAAGGGATGTTCCACATGTTTCGTTTGTCTTAGAAAATATCAGCAAAATAAAAAAAAAAATAGGATAAACATCTACTTATGCAAATGAAATGGATTTTTTTTATTCTTCATTTGTTGCAACTAGCCTACCTTAATGACATTACAAAAAAGTTATTGCTATAACATATATGAGTTAAGAGATTTCATACATTTTCCGTGCGCTTTAATTTCAAATCCACAGTAATTGCAACTCAGACTAATTATGTGTTATTTTCTATCCATTTAACACTACCATCTATTTAACACTACCTTGTGCTGCTTTATTCTTGCTATATTTTTAGTATTTAATTGATAAAATATGCAGAGAATCTAGATTGTTTCTTGCTACAAACACTTCTCGTATTTTTTTAATCTCAAAGAATGCAGTGACCTTTGACAACTAGACTATAGTGGAAGTGCTGCTTCGAATAACTTTGTGGCTCATATCGATAATATGCCGATTGGAGCCACCATTCTTCTTATGACAGGCAATTAGCAGAAAATTAATCGTATCTAAAGCCGTGCCCATGCAACAACAACGCGAGGAAACAAAGCTCAAAATTTTGAAGTGATACTTGGTTATAGATATATAAATTTATCTCTTTTTTATGCAAAAGGTTTGCAAGTTATAGCTATATTAGCTCGCATTTTTGCGTGAACGCTCCTGAATAATTGCTAAATTCATTTCAAAGCATATGGAAACGCTATCAAATAGTGTCTGAATTATGCATAGTAAATCTCTAACGTTAAGTAATCGAATGATCACTAATTTCATAACCTTATTTGAATAATGTGAACATAGATAAAAAGGTTATGTTTTAAATATTTCTTTTAATAACATATACATATGTCCAACATTTAATATTGAGATTTACTATTATACAGGCGATGAATACACCAGCAATCTCGGTTCATCCGGTACAGCCGTTCTACCTAGCATGCAATCACAAGTCACATCCGTTGCTTACCGGTCGTCATTAGCAATAGTTGCCGTGAAAATAAGGAGATGGAACGTATTGCAATGTGGCGATGGGACACAATGACAGATACCAGGGACCAACAAGAGTCGATGTTACCACGGAGATGTTTTTAAATAGTGGTTGCTATGCCAACTAAATTAACAACTTTCAAAAAGTGATTGTTCAGCTGTTAGGGCCTGGCCACATTGGAAGCTTTTCCTTGCCTGTATTCCTTAACGATTCCTTCTTCCAATGTATTCCTTAAGGGGAACTAGACGCTGGTTGTTTTTAGTTTCCCATAAGGAATACATTAGAGCACAGGTCTGTAATTTTAAAAACACCAAGAAAAGGCTTTGGATGAGGCCATGCCCTTATTAATGTGTGGCCGGTTTCAGCTCGCGATGTTGAGCCCAACCACAGTACCTGTACCAAATTTAGTTAAATAAAAAAAACTGTTCTACATGTATATTCTGAAAGTACCTGAAAGGGAATTTTTTTCCTAGAAAAATTAAATTTCACATAAAAACTATCTGTATTCTCCTCTCTAAACCATTTATTGACCGAGTTTTGCCCGTCCAGAGGCCATACAATGTTGTTTTTTACAGTTGCTATTTTCAAAACGGAAAGCGAAGTAGCTCGGTTTCGGGTCAACACTGTTATCTGTAACCGGCCATTAATGACCAGAGATCCTTTGACCAGGATTTCTGTGATGATATATGACGGGAGAGAAACTGATGATTTGATATCAATTCATTTTTTTAATTTTATATAATATTATTCTTCAGGTCTCTTTATTTTTATGAATGTGACATGTTTGACGAGTCGTTGTTAAATACGACGTAAATAAAAAGTGTTTTGTTCTTGGAAAAGTTTGCTTGAGCTTTTCATTGGTTACTGAATATTCCATATGTGTTTACAATTCATCTTTTACAATACGCTAAATATTGGTTCAAGCTTATATACTGTAAAGAAAAATGACGAATGCAAACATGAATTTTAAAAATGTATATATACATTTTGTGTTATTTAGTAAATTGGTATCCGCATACACTACAGAAGCATTCTATGTCCATTTTTAAAGCAAATACTTACGCCGCAATGGTGTGCTGTCAGATTTGCTTGCGATTGTTGCTTTTAAAAAAAAGATTATATTACAATAAAAATATGACAATATGACAGCATATAAGCATGTTATCAAAATAAATCGACCAGAAATAATCATAAAAAAAACATAAATTTTATCTTTTTATGGTGTTGATGCATCTCTTGAAAAGTACGAAGAGACTCACTAAAAACATGTAAACCTATGCATACCATTATTGTTTACCACGTCATATTGAAATGTAGAGTTTCCACCACAACCCTACGGGGGTGGGGTAAACGCGCTCAGGAACGGATCGACACTTTGTAACTCAATAATGCACAGTCTGTCTTATTTGAGTATTTATTGAATCTAAGACATATTTATTAATGACTGTAAAACATACATGTAAAATAATATATGAAATTGATTAACATTGAAAAAATGGAACACTACCTTTACATAAATTTTTTTCTTTAACAATGTAGATGTCCCTTTATTATAATTTAATGATGTTTCTCCAATGTTCAAATCCCGACTGCCTATGCATTACTATAGAACATTATTAAAAAATATGGCATTATTAAAGAATATCGCGAATATATAAATATAAAAAAGCGAGGCTCGATCAACTCAATTTTCATTGGTTATACAATTAGATACAAATTAAACTCTCCGCCCAAGAAAAGGAATGACGAAGTAACGCTTTCAAGATATAGTTTCTAGAAACTACTACAAGGAAACATGTGGTTTACAGCACAATCATTCATTTGAAACTATGGGGATTTCCAAAAGTGGTGTGGTTATGTGATTTGAACATTGGGAGAAAAGAAAAACCGAAACCATTTTTAGACAATGCGGTTTAGGATGTCGATGCTTTGTAAACATCACATCACTAATCGTACATTTTGTGAGCGATAAAGTCCTCGTAGATGAAACGAAATATTGTTGAAATCGAATAAATAAATATGACCATTCAGTTATATGATTGTATACAACAATATTTAAAACTTTTTTCAATATCCTCATCATCTCAAGTCATTAAAGGCATAACCAAATATTATGGATAAAGAGAAGGTCTTGGTAATCTTAAATATTATATTCATTGTTGCTGCATTTAGTTCGGATCTTTTGGCCATCTTTTCAACAAAATGGTAAGTATCACACTACTTCTGAGGTTATACATGGGCGTAGCCATGGGGGGTGCAACGGGTGCGATCGCACCCCCCTTTTTCGGGCAAAAATAAGAAAGACTGTAAAACTTTAGTAGTTTTTTTTTTAAAAGAAAGACTAGAAAACATTACCTATTTAAAAATATGATATTTAAATAAGTAAAATTGTGCTAAAGCACAAAATTTTTCGCTCGCGCCTCCGGCGCTCGCACATATAGTGTGCTCTCATTATGATTTGAAGCCCACCGAGGAGATGATTCTAAAAATATCCTACCATAAATCATCTTTCACAGTTATCGATTAGGGGAAAACGATTACAAACTACTTTCAAACTTTATAAATAGCCAGTGTCTGTGTTAAATCAAAAAGATACCAACACATAGTTGTGTGTCTGTTAAATTCCTTTGAATATTATCCCTTAAACTTTTTTTAGCTATCAATTTTAATTGTTCAATTCACCTTTATAAATACTATGATAACGAGATATGATCAAACCTGTGTTCGCGCTTAACGCTGGCCGTGCTCAATAGCTTTTCCGTTGAACCAGTACCTTTTTTAGGAAACTAGTCCGGCAGGCCAGTAAAACATCGATGTCTTTATCATTTGAATTTTAATTTCACTACTCAAGTCCTCGGCGCTCGAATAGTTTAATTGTAAATCATTACATCTTTTCGCATGGTCATCCTTTGTTTTGAAGTAATATTGATGATTTTTTTTTTATCACGAGAGTCGACTGTAAACGGGTTACGGTGAGAAACGAGACCTTAGTGGTCACTCGGTTTCACACTCGACCGATGTTTTAGCTGCTAGAGTGTCGTTTTGGAAGACGTTCGAACTCAACCGAATGTTAATTTAGCATTGCTCATATTCATTGAATATATTCCTTAACGAGTATTTAAAAAGAGTTCGCCCGCGCCTTCGGCGGGGCATATATTCAATATCAAAATTATTCGTGTGTGAGTCCAATTTGGACAGCGCGTGTTACATTTCAAGCATTGATCGCGCCTGAGGTCGTTGAATTAAGATAAAAGCGCCAATTAAAACGTGCCTTTTCGGTTAATGGTACAGAGCACCAGTGTGAATTTTGGCTACAGCGCGAACACTAGATCAAACTGAAATCCAGGTTATTTCTATAGTTTTATGATAAATTGATTTTTTTCGCTCGCGCCTCCAGCGTCGCTTTCTCTCAAAAATGAAGTTAAACTTTTACAATGTATTATTAAATTAATGATTTGGAAAGTATGTAATGTATTTATAAACCCTTAACATTTAACCCAAATCATTTCAGGAATTCACTATAAAAGTCCTGGAAATCGATTCGAAAAGTCCTAAAAAAGCCTGGAAATCAGGTTTAAAAAGTCATGGAAAGCCTTGGCGCACAAGTGAGATTTTCGTGCGCTTTTCTAGAAAACCGTGCGCCAATGCGGCGAAACACTTGTGTGCGCCGTATAGAAAACGGGTGCGCCTTGCGCACGCTAGAATTAACCCTGATGCATGGGGAAATTAGTTTTAGAGGAAATATTTGTTTGAATAAATGTCAAAATTTGTAGGAGGATGCTCTCAAAAATCGCCCAAATCGTCTCACAGAGCGCCAAAAAATGCAATAGCTTCTTGGGGGCTTATAGCGCCCCAAGCCCCCAGCTGCATAGTTCGTGAACTCCGCTCGGTTGGTCAAAAACGCACCCCCCTTTTCAAAATCCTGGCTACGCCCTTGTTATATTATCCAATATATTATATTTATAGCATAATACAGCCTATTGAGTCTATTGAACATTACATTGTGGATATTCATATTACCTCTTTGTGCAAAAACCTATCATTAGTGCAATATCATATAACATATGAAACTTCTGTATCAAAAACGAGTTGTACATCTAGTTAGTACAGTCACGCGCGTTTCACCCTCCAATTGCAATCGCATGAACGATGAACGAATAAACGAAACCATAAGCCATAAACTCAGTAAAACACAGACACGACCCACCCCCCTATTATATTGGCATAAAATAAAGTAATTCCAGAGGAATTATTACCGCTGGGATTACAATATTTTATACCAATTACAATTCCCCAGACGCAGACGCAAAGAGCCATTGACCACACCATAACGCATTTACGCATAACCTAAAACGCTTAGGAGAATAAGAAGGTAACTTTTACAGCGAGCATAAATTAAAGATTTTTTTAAATAATACATTTTGCTTGCACAGGCTAGAGATCGACACAGAACCCGGAAATAACTCGACTGAATATAGTCACGTGACAAAGGGACTCTGGCTCATCTGTTATGACATCGAAGGCCGAACGATATGTGATTTCATAGATGGCTACAAACAAGGAAGTAAGTATGCGACTTGTTTCAGTGGAAAACAACCTAAACTGATAATCGAATCTCTTGAAATAGGTGATTATGTCACATTACATGGATCAGAATTCACATGGCGCGTGCTTTATTTCAGCTACTGCTACCATCAATGATTCACGAAGAGATGAAGGATGATTTGTTTTTTGAGATAATCGTCCATACGTGTTGTTTATGATTGGCAAAGCCTTTCGATCTGCGTCAAAGTTATCAAGTACATACATGTAGATCAGGCATCCTGCATCGCATTTTTTATCTCAGTGCAAAATATTATATTGAGTATCCGGCTCATACGGCTTCGATTTCCAAGTAAAGAATATGATAGTATTTAAAGATTGACAGTTTTATATTTTTCAAATTAACTTTTTCTTATCAATGTTCATGTAACATGTATATTTTTCTATATTGCATCGTATTTTACAGCTGCACAAAATGCGATGCCCCTGTTATTCACAATGGCCTCAATACTGACTTGCATAACCATGGTGTACTCGTTCAAGTTTCTGTCTTACCAGAATCGACGAGCGAAAATGCGCCCGTTCATACTCCTGTTTCTGGAGATTGGATCGGGTAAGTGTATTTTTTAATTAATTTTCCTTCTTTTGAATGTAAAAACTGCGAAATGCAGGTAAAACATATTCGTAATTTTATTAAGCTCTATAAACATTAATATCCGTTTTACACCACATAATTATATCAATACGTTTTACAATAATTATTCATATTTAAAGGGATGTTGGTATTAAAGTAGATTTGTGTACAACCTCATAAACGCGTAGGCCATATATCATAAAATAGTCTATCTTGAAGTTAATTCTGACCGGATTTCCTGACACAATTTTGGTTCTGATTTATATAATCATTGA
This sequence comes from Hydroides elegans, assembly GCA_001703475.1. Taxonomy (NCBI): domain Eukaryota; kingdom Metazoa; phylum Annelida; class Polychaeta; order Sabellida; family Serpulidae; genus Hydroides; species Hydroides elegans. The sequence goes on along the minus strand of LQRL01109467.1, from coordinate 24,453 downwards.
TTTTGTAATATGACAAGGATCGGGAGTTATTTACACTTTTCCAAACACAGAATCCATCATTAACCATATTAAATGAATTAATTTTGCTATAAAACCTTAATAGGTTTAAATCAGCTTTTCTTTCTTATCTCTCATTTAACATATTCATTTCAGTAATCCTTATCTCCTCAACCCTCATCACTTACGTAACCACCTATTCATTCAACCACGACGAACCAGATGGCGCTACTATTGAGCGGTTAGGGCGGGGCTTCTGGTTGGCCACTTCCGGTGCCCTTTTGACCTTGAAGGCGCTTTTGTGCACGTGCTGTTATATTTGTGTGATTCGAAGACATATGAACGGATATGAAACACTTGCTTAGTGTATCAAAATGTGATTGATAATCTTTAAAATATAATGGATAAAGGATTTATTCGTTATGAGTATATGAGCGGGTTTTATATCATTTATTTTCAAATATTGATAAAATGGAGCCACTTACTCATTCAATCACGACGAACCAGATGGCTCCACTGTAGAGCGGTTTGGGCGGGGCTTCTGGTTGGCAACTTCCGGTGCCCTTTGACCTTGAAGGCGCTCTGTGCACGTGTTTCTTTGTTTGTGTGACTCGAAGGCATATGAACGGATATGAAACACTTGCGTAGTGTATGGAAATGTGATTGATAATGTTTTAAATTAAATGGACAAATGATTCGTTGTATTATATATTAGCGGGTGTTATATCATTTATCTTCAAATATTAAGAAAAATAGTGCCACTTATTCATTCCAACGCGACATAGAAGATGGCGCCACCTTGGAGCGGTTAGGGCAGGGCTTCTGGTTGGCAACTTCCGGTGCCCTTTTGACATTGAAAGCGCTTTTGTGCACATGCTGTTATATTTATCTTGGGACACGAGGGCAAAACGGATATGAAACATTGGCGTAGTGCTATGAAATATGTTCTGTTGTTGGTGAAAGGTATTGAAAAATGTTTTATTTTATGTATATGTAGATATTGGCGAATGAAATCATTTCTAACAAGAGGGATATTATGCTCATAGAGCATATGAATCTGCTATCTTTTTATTTATCGATGAAATTATTTATCTAGACCATAGTGACATATGAACATCTTTTATTCCAGGCGATCTCTATCATAGTAACATACAATTATATAAGCTTATAATCTCTCATGCTTGTTGTCATAGGATTTTAGCCAGAATAAGAGCTAAGAATAATAGAAAGCGTGAAAGTGAACGAATTAGAGTGAACATCTTTTTAATTATTTATTTAAATCAACGTTTTAAAAAAGGCGAAACGTTCCCACCTCTATCCATTGCGCAACAGAGGACCACTAAAAAAACATTAATTTCTTGAATATTTAAACTAAAAGGATTAAGTTTATATGTTTACCAATAATTACGAGCAGCCAAAGTTAAGTCTAAATCCTAAGACTTAACCCAAATCGCATAAGGAATCCCTTAAAACATTAAATGGGGACGTTCTTTATTTCCTCAATTCCATGGCTGTTGACTATAACCATCTTTTGGTTGTTGACTTGTAAACATATTTTTCACGTTTCTCGACATCTGGCTAAGTGTGACGTGATGTGTAGCTACGCGTAGTCGAACATTTTTAATTGAAATATGTTAAACTGCTCCATATGTTTGAAGTAGTGAATATGAATATTCATTCATATTCAAATTATTGTCTATCAATCATTTTATTGATACACTTCTCGCATAATCGTCAAATTGGTTGCATCAATGCTTGAAAATAAATAAGATAAAAAGTACGCAACATAACAGATCGTTGATTCATACAACAAACTACAGTAAAACCTTGCGACCGGACACCTCGTTAGACCGGACACCTCGCTAAACCGGACGGTTTTTCTCAGTCCCGTTTTATTTTCCTCTATTTTATACCATCTAAAAACCTGATTAATCCGGACACCTCGCAACTTCGGACACCGGACACCCAAATCGCAACAAAATATTGAATTATATAAGTATTTCACCTGACTAATCCGGACAGTAAATTACTTATGAAAAATATTGTCCGAAAATGAGTGTACGGTTTTACATATATGAAAGCTCTCCGTCAATGTAAATTACACTGTAAAACTATTTATGTGGACAGAGGGATTAATAAGGCATGGTCTTTGTGTTGAATGTTATGTTTTAGCCACAAAGGCCTTACAAAGAGAGGGATCAGGGCTCTTGGATCAATGGCATTCAACAGTTTTACTTTATTGTGCCACGAAACCACACCCCATAAAATAGATCATATTAAGCTTTAAAGACTAAACGGGTCCTTTGAGGGAGGGGTATCGTTTCCATATTCAGTTGTGACATGAAACCACACCCCTTAAACTGTATCATACTAAGCTTCAAAACTTACTCAGGTCCTTTAAGGGAGGGGTATCTTTTCCATATTCAGATGTTAAATAACACTTCTTTTGGGCTTCGATTGTGAGTAACATATTTGAATATCAATTTAACATATTTATTTCTTGTCAACGAATAAAAAATATACGCATTTACAATAAGAGAATTACAACCAGAAGATGTTTAATTTGTGTTTTTCAGATGTTGATTGACTGAAAAATAAAATTCATATTGAAACACATATCCTCTGTCATTTTCCCCATGAACCTGTCAACGAATCAATCACATACATGTATTCACTAGACCTTTCAAAAAATTTATGAAAAAGCTGCGAACCTGATTAGACCGGACACCTTGCTAAACCGGACACTTTTGCTCAGTCCCGTGGGTGTCCGGATTAATCAGGTTTTACTGTATAATGTTAATGTTAATTATGCAAATAAAACAGTTATGTGTTCGAAATATTGGTTTCATTTTGATTAGTTATGTACTAATGCGTTGCAACCCCTACGGTAAAATTACGTTAAAGATACGTCAGGCATATAAAGTGGGCAAAATATATTAGAAATACACAGTACATTATGCGTAGGATTTTTTTATACATCTTATGGAAATATGAAAAAACACAATTCGATATTTCAAAAGTACGTTTTACCCACCATTCAACTACTGTCTACATTAAACACGATAATACTACGTACTTCTTAAGTAATATTGCTATCCGGGATCATAGATTTTTTTACATAATTATCTTTTATCTATGTCCTGTTTCAGTTCATGTGGGTTGAACTACTTTAAATAACCATATTTACATTAACCGCTAGGCATCATGCACCATGAAATAGTCTATAAAGTAGTTATTATTGCTTTAATATTAACATTTGGTAGATAATTCCAAAAGAGTTAATTATCATATCTTTATCATTTAAAACAAACAATCTTCTATATATACATTATTATAAATTTAGCTATTTTTTGCTTGTTTTGCGTGAACGCGGCCTAAAGTTTTTATCAATCATAAGCAACATTTGTGCGAGAAACCTACATGTAGATTAGAACATATTGTGGTAGACCATTTATATTTATTATGTCATACATGTATATAATTTTGGTGCGTTTCGAGGAAATCAACTCACAAAATTCTCAAAATATTCACGACACCCTCCCTTTCAGATTTTTTCTCCAGAAAAGGCATATACATAGAGTATTCTCTCTCTCTCTCTAAGTGGCTATATACCCACATGAAACTTCGAAATGATGGCAGATCTATCAACATATTTTAGTCATCAAAGTAAATAGTCACATGATTTTCAAAGTAATGTTTTCAATAACAGCTTCCATTTATCTTAAATTTCGGTAAACATTTATTAAGGTTCAACGACATTGGACTATCGGTCAACACTTCTAAGAACATGTTGTTGACTTATGACGTCACATAAAAAACAAGTCCGTTTTCAAAATTATTGTCAAACGAAAGAAATGCATATGGCATTAATTGGATTTCAAGGGCACCCAACGAAGAACAAGAAAACGTTGTAATTGTTGGTTTTTTTAAGAAGGTTTAACTTACACATATTGACAACTCGTATACGGAACAGCTTTTCAGTCTCATTTTTAAGATTGACTTTCATTTAGGCCAAACAAAATATTAGGTTGATCCGGATTATCCTGTTATATGCTGTCGCCATCGCTACTATTTTTCAGTATAGATAGGTTTTACTGCACACAAAATACATGCGTTTTCAGGTTTTTTAATTGAATAAACTAGAAAGAACGGGCGCACTTAAACACTAGAAGTGTCTGCCCAGGGTTCTGATTCTGTATTTTTTACAAGAATTTATTTGCGCCAATATACTGCTCTTATATATTTTACATTAGCGTCGCAGATTGATTTGTACTACATCTGCACCTGCTTTATGAATATAAAACAAACATTATTTTCAAGTCACATTTATTTAATTTTGATGCAATCACTCTTCACAAATAAAAAACAGTATGGCTACATCAGAAAAGGATTTGCAAAAACAAAACAAAAACGATGTTTCTGTATTTCAATTCACATTTTCATTTTAGTATAGTGTTCGTTATTTGTTTCAAATTTACTTGAAACTATTAAAAAACATAAATAGATCGCCTGTTTTCTTTATGTGCCCACGCCCTTTAGATGATGTTGTCGTTGTTTTTTTTAATTCATGGCATTTATATTGCCTTTTTTATAAGGCATATGCATTTTTTATGAACCCATCAACATGGTTAAAATGATGGTCCTAATAAGTAAAATGCAATGTAGAGTATTATGCAAAAAGCAGGATAGCATTATAAAATGAAAATGAATGGCTTCTGTATTAAAAAAACACGTTCTTCTTTTTTTCTGAAATAAAAACATGACGTAAACAATGCAAACCTTGCGTTTTTTCATTAAAACATACGTTTTCTGGTATACATGTTGCAGTATTTATGTTTGGTTTCATATGCTTATTTCTTACCAAAAAGATAGGAAATAACATCAAACAATACTTAATTGAAATTTTATGCATGAAACCCAATCAGTTATTATTTTAACATGCAAATAGTGGTCTGTCTCATGACATTCTAATAACTGTGATTCAAAACAAAATAATTTTGGATAACGTGCATCAATGCGATTTCAAAACCATAAGGTAAATATTGTTTTTCTTTTGGATCGCTCTGACTTGTTTATAAATAGAGCCGCAAGTTATTTATTTCCAGAAAAAGAATCAATGAAAGAATTAGCATACGTGAGTTTCATTTTTATTTCTAAGTTGACATTTGAGGAAAATAAATTATCGATTTATTTATCATATTATAATGTTAGAGTCTATGGAATGTATATTTTTTTTTACCAGTTTATAGAATTTAGTGGTCGTTTTTAGTTCATTGCTATGTGATTTTATGCTCTTTGATCTACGTTATGTATGCACAACAATTATGAAGCCAAATCTAAATAAAACTAAACATAACCATTTTATTAAATTATTTCTCAGTTTGGTCATATCATTGATATCCATAATTTTGCAGGAACATAAAACAGCAGAATAAAGAAAAAGATACGAGGTATGCCTAGAACGAATCTAGAATCCAATCATGCACTCCTTATAAACCCTAAATGTGACACATTGGATATATACTCGGCTCCAAAATATGGGCGATTCGAAGGAAAGTTATCACCCTTTTTATGGGAGTCTACAATTAGCCTGAGGCAAGATACACTAAACTCTGGTTTCATTCAAGCACTCGCTGACGATAGGCTACTTGAACGGGATTTCAGTAAATATATTTTAGCATATTACTATTATTTTAAGCGTTGTATTGTTGTCATTTATTTCATATATATTTTGTTGTTTTTGATTTTATATATTTTATAAATCACACGAAACTTGCTTAAAAGCAACCACACTTTGATAGTGTCTCCATTTTTTGGACATGTACATGACTGAAAAATGTAATTTCTACTTCCACGTGTGCACCACCTTTCTACCCACTTGTACCCAATCATTAATCATCTTATACATGAATGAGTCCCTTGTATATTTCTTATGTTTTCGTCTTTCTTTAATTCAGACAGGTTCATTGACCAAGACAGTGTGTATATTTGGAAGGTGATAGAGTGTGTACGAAAGTTAAGAAGGACAGTGGGTGGACCTATGGGACCAGTATTGGATATACTGGCGAAAGAGTATGATGAGTAAGTATCCAAATAATACAATATTAGATAAGCGAGTTTCGAAACATCTATTGAAACATTAAAAACTTTCTCTTTCGTTTGCTTTGTTTTAGAGAAACCTTTTGATTTTCTATTTGTTTCTAAATAATTCTTATAAGAGCAAATAAACAAAAAGTTAAATAAATGATTAGCTGAGACTAAATGAATAAAATAACCCACGAAATAGAGACCAACTTAGCATACAACATTCTTCACTTCTTTTTAATGTACAATTTCATAGTGTATACATGTACTTTCTTAAACATATTATGATACATTTCCCTTCTTTATACTCTCGTTCCATCCGAAAAGGTACTACACCTACATGAGAGACGAACTGCACGTCGCCACATATGACCAAATCGAATTAAGCAATGCATGCTGGGAATATGTCCGCCATATTGAACACGTGACGCACATAGCAACCAATGGCACATGCGCATATTTATTTGTCGCGCTTTTGCCCTGTTTCCGTCTTTGGCATTGGCTGGGAGAGCAGCTTGATGTAGAAGGGGAACAGGTAAAGGAAATGGAATGTACAATCATTCCTTTATTCTTAAAAATATGGTTACCCGTTTTTTATTACCCTGACAGCTTATGCTTTTCACAAAGGCTGGGTCATTGTCAATTCCTTGACCATCTTGTTTGCCATATGGTACACCTTTACTAGATGTTTAGTAGTTCATAGGAAATTGTCCAAAAGGTATTTTTTTATCGTAATACAGGCAACATTCGATCCATACAGTTAAATCAAGTTGAGAAAAAAAATTGTCAACCGAAATGTATATGTTTTATCTTTATATGTAGGCACCCTTAGGTCAATATTATTATACCCATAATGTTGTTTTCGGTTCTAATGGTAGACCATCTTTGTTTAACACAATAATACCATTTTGCTCTTTATACAGAACACCTTCGGTCCATACATCGACTGGGTCCGTTACAACATGGATCCCAACAACACGCATTTTGAGCGGTTTGAAAATCTCATCGACGAAGCTGCCAGTAACGGGTTAATAGACACGAACATCGCTCTGGCCATCTATGTAAAGAGTATGCAATGCGAGGCCAATTTCTTCAATTCTGTGGTTGCATCATAAACTTGGAAAAGACTTAAGTATAAACAATAAAGACGATTTTTGTAGCATAGTTATACATTTTAGGGTGTTTATTTATATATTCACATTAGCAAAAAGTGCATTTATAGACAAATATTGTTAGGTTTTTATTTGTGTTACTTGTTTTGCAATATAGGAGATGATGATAGGCACATTATACACGATACATGTTGATATTACCTAATATAATTTAATAAACTATATGTACAATATAAATAATACTTTTCTTGTATTTTTTTTTTTTCGAAACATATCTACATTTGCCGTAATTTTATTTGAATTAGAAAATGAAGAAGCAGTTTTCAAGTTGTCGGAATTCCCAATGACGTTGATAATGGTTATATTGATAGCACCATTACGGTCACCAAATATCACTCAATACAGATCAACAATTATTTACAAAGTGCTCATTATAGTTGCACTCTTCATTCAATCATTACAAAAGTTTCATGAATTATTGCAAGAGTCATTCATTTAAGGATCGATCATTTCTTCATCAAGTCCAATAAAACTATTGCTCTGTTACAATATTAAAGCATGGTTGGTGTCATATTATGCAGTGACACCGACGGAATGTACTACCATGACCATACAATTTGTATGCAGCGATGATGGCCATATTCTAAAATTGAAATTCTGTAAATAAATGTTCTGTTTTCAGGAAGGTGTAAATTTTAGTCCTCAGCTCCTGAACACTAACTTCGATCGTCATTTAATGTAATATCAAGCCTTGTATTTTCTCGTAAAGTGGTATATAGATATATTAAATACAAATTTAGCCCTTAATGGGTAGCCCCCTCACTATAAGCCCTTTTCCCAACAAAAATAGCTCAACAAGCCAGTTACCGTTGTATCTGGATCAACCCAATTTCCGCTCTGCATCCAGACTTTGTCCTTTTTACTGAGCCCCAGTTCCTTTTATTGCTTTAAGCAGCATAAGAGAAAGGCGATATGAAATCCATATTGCACCTCATAAAACAGGGTTGACTGAATCGGGGAGGGACATTGACTGAAAATCGGTTGCATATGAACGGTCGTATCAGCGGGGGCTTATCATCAATATGGTTTACAACTTTTTTTTAGAAAAATACATTAATCGTTTGAACAGTCAGAAAACGTTCTAGTTTCCAGCGTATTTAGCACAATAATTTAACATACGATATTATAAATAAAAACGAGATTTTATACTCGTTAAACTCTGAACTCATTAAATAAATTGTTATTATCAAACAGTTATAAAACAGTTTTAAAAAGATTGAATCGTTAAAAGAATATTATTTTTATTATTAGGGTTAAACAATAACTTCGAGTGGTAAAATTAATTCCTATCGTCAGCTGCAATTATTGTCACTGTTTCCCTTTGTTTGTGAAATCGCAAGAGCGACAAGATTATCGCTCTTGCAATTTATAAAACAAAGATACACATAGGAATCGCAAATGTAATGTAACCACTCGCCTATACAAATGTAGGTTCTTGGGGCAAACTAAAATCCATATGAAAGAACGGCTTGATCCAGCCTTTTCAACCTATCCCCTCTTGACGGCATGCGTGATATTGATTGCGAAAGAGGGAGCGGGTTAATATTTAATGGATGAGAAAACAAAGAGGGTGCGCGTTTATAATCATTGTAGCCAACAACCCTTATGCATTGATCAGTGGGCTTATTTCTTTGTTTCTAATTTGTTATTGACTGATTATATGCAAATAAAATTCAGGTCGACGAACGGAGTGGTTTTTGCTCACAGATATAATTATAGAAAAACTCTTAACTCGAGCTAATAATTTGCTTTGTTTTACTATATAAGATATAATCATATTGAACTAGACGTAAAGAAGTGTGCTTATAATCTGGATAAACAAAGTGGATTTAATGGTAAAACAATGGATGAATAATATAACGGAGTTTCACAAATTTAGCATATTGGATATACAATTTATACGCATATTGAACCATCCTTTTATTAATAATTTATATGGGAAGTATGAAAAGTCTCCATGTACATTAGCCTCAATGTTGAACATCATCCAGTTTATTATTCAACGTATTGACGCAAAGAAAATCTAAAAATGTATTGATGATACATTTTGTCTAAAAACCCTTATCTAAATACCGCTTATTATAGTTCATAATATATTCTTGATATTGAACATCGGACAGCAATTCCCAAAAACACCATTTACAACCATGTTCAGCAGTACCATGATCAAAAACAAACAAGAGGCCAAAAACAGGCCCGCCTCGGCCACATCAATGGGCCGGCCCAAATCCGGTGGGACCCGGCCCAAATCCGGTGGCACCCGGCCAAAATCCGCGCAATCCCGGCCCGGCTCAGCGGCCCGCGCCCGACATCCGCGCCCGAAGCATAGACCGCGCTCGGCCAATAAGCCGGGGAAGACACAGTATCCGGCAAATGTCCCGAAAAACCAGGTATTAACCCTTTTTTATGCTGATGTTGATTTAGAATCGTAACTCAGTTTAAGCCACTTTGTTTGGATAGTTTTATCTTTGTTCTACTTCAAGGTATATTGATGAAAAATAAATCGAATTTAAAACGATAAACATGCATACTCTTTGGAGACAAACTCCAGGTCTATCTGAATAAATATTCGGATGATCAAATACTTTAAAGGGACAGTAAAATGCATTTAATCAAGAATGAAGCAAGATAGAGTAATGTATATCAAATGTATATCCAAAT
>LQRL01109467.1:1266-14410 GCA_001703475.1 Hydroides elegans | reverse complement strand
TATGTCTGGGATTAACAGTGGCAGATCCAGCTAAATTTTAACCGAATGCGCCAAAAATGAACTTATAGAGCGCAAATGGGGGGGGGGGGTAACTATTTTGCTATAATTTATAAGAACGAAACCATGTCTTTCCTTATGTCGATATTTATATGATAAAGAATTATTTAACTCTTTATTCATATATTCATGTATGAGCCTAGAAATTGTTACTCAAACGTGATAAATGTATAGACTATGTGACCAATAATTTACATTTCCAGGTCTACATGTTCGTGTTTCTTCGCGTCCTGCCCAAAGTCATGGTTGCCGCCGGTCTGTTATTCACATTTCTTGGCGTGATCATAACGTGCATTGGTTTCACTGAGTCCATGCATCTGGACCTATAATGCTGGTGTTTGGCATAGGGTTTCTGGCTTGTTCATCATATTACATTGTCTTATATTATATATACTAAGAGTCAAAAGTACGGAATATTATTTTTGAAAAATTCTACAATTTACACGAGAAAATATTCATTTTTCAAACAAAAAGATAATGAAAGTATTGTATCTTGGTTATACTTTCAGAAATTTTCAGATAAATTGATAATCATTTAATGTGCTTAATGAGCACGTAAAGCACACAGGGGTCGAAATCAAAAGTCACACTTACGCATATCACTGCATGCATGGCCTTTTAAACGCCTAGTTACCTCTATAACAACATGGCTCTATGCTTGCTATGCATAAATCAAACGTACAAAGTAATGATTATTTTACTTCCCTTTGTGAATTATGATATCCATTAACGAAAACAAATAACAATATTAACAGCATAACAACATAAAACTCACTTTAAAAAAACGTATCAATAATTTCTGTATGCCCTCCTGCTGCTCAAATGCAATCAGTACAGCGACGTCGCATACTGGCTATCAGTCTATCCACTTGTTGTTGGGTAATAATCTGGCCCCTTCCTCTATCCATATCACTTTGAGATCGTTGACTGTAGAATCCTGATTCAAGCGGGGGTAAACCCTTCTGCCCAAAATGTCCCACATGTGTTCGATTGGATTCATATGCATGATGAAATTCTGGGACCCCAAGTGGTTTCCTATGCAGACGCGGTAGGCGATTCTTTCATGAAACAGGATGACAACGCAAAGCCCCTTAAAGGGTTAATAGTGCATATTTTTTTGGCATATCAAATAAGAACTTGTCGGAGGTATCACCCGATCTGAACCCAATCGAACACATGTGAGACATTTTGGGTAGAAGGCCTTATGTTGTTAAGCTGTTAATGTTGTTATTTGTTTTCGTTAATGGATATCATAATTCACAAAGGGAAGTAAAATAATCATTACTTTGTACGTTTGATTTATGCATAGCAAGCATAGAGCCATGTTGTTATAGAGGTAACTAGGCGTTTAAAAGGCCATGCATGCAGTGATATGTGTAAGTGTGACTTTTGTTTTCGACCCCTGTGTGCTTTACGTGCTCATTAAGCACATTAAATGATTATCAATTTATCTGAAAATTTCAGAAAGTATAACCAAGATACAATACTTACATTATCTTTTTGTTTGAAAAATAAATGTTTTCTCATGTGAATTGTAGAATTTTTCAAAAATAATATTCCATACTTTTGACTCTTAGTACAGATACTGCATATTTTCAGGTCTACATGTTTGTGTTTCTTCGCGTCCTGCCCAAAGTCATGGTGGCAGCCGGTCTGTTCTTCACATTTCTTGGCGTCATCATAACGTGTATCGGTTTCACTGAGTCCATGCATTACGATACGGGAAAGACGTCCGGACCTATAATGCTGGTATTTGGTATAGGGTTTCTGGCTGGTGGGATCGCGTGGTTGGTGAAACGGGGAAAGGACAAGAGGCGTAAGGTACGTTTGCTTAATGTTTATTTTACACCACCGATTTGCCTCAACAACAGCGCGACGCGAATGTCTGCGACGCTGTCTGGCCACCTTCCACGACGATCGCACAATCATCGCCGACCGTCTGAGAGCGTCATGAAGCGTCGTAGTTGAAGCAAATCGGCGGTATGAAATAAGCATATATAACATTAAGTGTGAAAGTATGGTTAAATTGTAGTGACGTGAAGAGAAGATATCATGATTATTGACGAAAGGTGGATATTTAGAATATTATAGGAAGATGACTTTGCAGATGAAATTCAACAATGTTAATTCCAATGCTTTAGTCTCCTATCACAGTGATTGTTATAAAATTTATATGAAAACGATTTGCACACAATTATCTAGCCACATTCCCCGTAATTGCTGCTTGCCAAAGGAACAGTTATCAAAAAGGCCGCTATCATGCAAACAAAAAAAATGCCGAAAATAAAAGCTCGAAAACCAAAAGCTCGAAAGCCACTTTTGTATAAAAACATAGCAATTTATCTCTTCTGTTCACGCAAAAATCGGACTTTTTTGCCATTTTTTTTTTTTCGACCTTTTTTTTTTATTTTGCGTGAACGCGCCTTATTGCTTTTATGACCAATCTTAAGCTACCATATTTAAAACTACTAAGCTATCATTTCGATTTTCAGGAGAAGGAAAAGCTGCAAGAGAAGAGCGTCAAGTTCTCGAACAACAACAACGATGGAGGCGAAGTCAACATGGGTATGGATGCGGAGGCGGCCGGGGATGTACGGGTTAATATTTTCTTCCTTTTTTTCACATTTAGGAAAACTACATTATGGTTGTCAAATATCTCTGGATGTGAAGTATTACAGAGGGAGATTATTGTCCTTTTTTCACATGTGTTATCACATAGGTTGATGGATAAGACGGCTGTATTCCATGATCTCTTCCTCTGTCTATCTAACTGTCTGTTTTCTCTATCTCACTCCCTCTCTCTCTTTCTCTCGCTTTCTCTCTCTTTCTCTCTCTCTCTCTCTGTATAAAATCAGGCATATATTGCATTTAGTCACTTGGTCAACATGGGTATGGACGCCGAGGCGACAGGAGGTATGCGGGTGAATATTTTCAATTTGTTATCACAAAATATTGCTGGATAATGGTGCTGTCAGTGGCTCTTGCGTCTGCATCTACGGAATTGAAATTGGTATGAAATATAGTAATCAAATTCTGCTGGGTTAACTATAAATTGTACCAATTCTTATTCCGTAGAAGCAGACGCAAAGTGCCGCTGACAGCACAATAAGATGGTTTTGTTCTCTTCTCTCTTCTGTCTATCTGTCTCTCTCTCTCTCTTCTCTTTCTCTCTCTCTCTCTCTCTCTCTCTCTCTCTTTCTTTCTTTCTCTGTTTAAAAACTTGCAAATGTTGCATTCAGTCGGAGAGGTGCGGGTAATCATTTTCATATTTATTACATGTTTGACGCAATATGTAGGGCAATATAACCAAAGCAATATCACTTTTGATATTGCCCTCTGGTAACGACCCTATATTTCCTAATTCTATACTTAAATTCCATGTATTAAAAGAAAAATCCCCAGGGTCCTAATCAAAATGGTTATAAGCCCTTGGGATATGGAAAAGTAACGCCTTCTCGGGCTAGCGCTGGGGCATTACTTTTCCTTATCCCTCGAGCTAATAACAATTTTGAATGGGACCCTTCTGGCATCATTTCTATTTTTTTTTTCATATTTGTTATAGCAAAATATTGTTCGTTAAGAGGGGTTTGTTTCTTTTACTCTTCCTCTGTCTATCCGACTGTCTGTTTCTGGCGCTCTCTCTCTCTCTCTCTATCTATCTATCTATCTATCTCTCTCTCTCTCTCTTTGTATAAAAATTGCATTCAGTCATTTGGTTAACATGGGCATCTCTCTTCATATGTATCCCTCTATATTCTCTCTCTCTCTCTCTCTCTCTCTCTCTCTTTGATTTAAAGTATATTCACTCGTTTTTGCAGGTAATCGCGAACGCCGGCTTGCCTCAGATCCAAGTGTCCTATATCGGGGAGACTTCCGGCGGAAGTAAACGTCAAGGGCGGTCACCGAGTCAAATCGAATTCGATGCCATATAAACATATAAAAATTTTAAAAAAGATTAAATGAGTTGTGATAATGTGTATTAGATGCATTTATCAAATTAAAAAAAAGGATAAATAATTGAATTAGAAGATACATTACGAAGAATCTCAATTATAAAAGATTTTTTTGTTGCAAGCTTTGATGATGGGTCAAACGGAGACATTTTAAGAGGACATTAGAGAATAGTGTGTATTCAACATGGTATAGTAGTTTCAGGTTCAAAATGACATTTATTGCTATAAATTTAAATGAATATTTTTATATAAATGAAAATCTAAAACTTTATGGCAGTCAACGATTTTAGATTTCAGGGATAGAAAGACGACCCATGGCATTTAAATTATAACTGCAGAGCCCAACCGGAATTTTGTTTATTAAAAAATGTTAATCATTTTATCTATTGAATCTTGTCACGGTGTAAATTGATATGTGATGAATTATCTCTTATATCAGCTAAGAGACATTAAAAGAAACGATTGTATTAAGTTGGATACGCTTGAAAACTGAAAGTAGTCCCACATCCTTTATCTATATACAGAATTAAATTGAAAGATAGGATATATATTGTTGCTTTAAAAAATGTAATTGTGATAAATAGATGTGTTTATATTATACTTGAGGCGAGTGTGGATACTTGTTGTGAGCATATATACTTTTGTACACTTATTTTCTAATTTATATATTACATGATACAGTTTATGTGTGTTTGTCATGGTGCCTTTTCCAGATGAATAAGGTTCCTTATCTACAAATAATAACTTCTAATTTTAGTCACTCATGACAAAGTTCGTATGATAGGTGTTAGTCATCGTACATTTTCCTGAAAAAGCATCCACAAAACTCCATTAAAATCTAGAACTGTGATGTGAAAGGTAGATCTCAGCTACCGGATACATAATATTTTTATGCAGAGAGATGGGGGTTTGATAAAACTAGGCCAAGGGCATTAACAATACCAGATTTATGTATTGATGAATGATATTCTAGCATTTTTAGGAGTATTTTGCTATTTTAAACATTTTAAATCTAATATGATAAACAAGCTGATCAGCCTTTAAAATGCCAGTATAATCCGTATTTTCAGTTAAGATAGAATTTTAATTTATCGTTGGAAAAGAGGTCCTGTAGTGCTTGATCCAAATGAGTTTATCTCGATAATTTCTTGTTTTAAGATTTTGATATCTGAAATGTATGCACCTTAAACAGATATGAATTCTTTGCGAGGGGAAAAATCAAGAACGTTGAGGTATTGTTCTAAATGAATCCGGTTCAAAAAGTCTCCGGCCAAAAAGTTTCCAGCCATAAAGTCTCCAAACGTGACACCATGTGCCAAAAAGTCTCCAACCAAATATTTTGAAATAAAGGTCTTGGGGAAAATAATTTCTGGTTATTACACAGAAATAATTCAAAGGTAAGACTCCAGAATAAGATTGTTGAACTATGGTGTTAAATAATATAATATTTAATATCTGGAAACTTGGAGGCCGGATATTTTTGGCTGGAGACTTTTTGGCATATGTTGTCACTTTTGGAGACTTTTTGGGCGGATACCGTTCTAAATTGGTGCACACTTGGGAACATTAAGGAAATCATAAACTGCTGAGAGCAGTTATGTTTAAGTTTAAGTGCCTAAGCCACCGACAATATAAATTTCAATGAAAACATAGCAATAATATTGTAGATTGGAATATATGGAGACATTTTTATTTCCACAAATTGAAGGCATTTGAGAGATATCGTTTTGCAGTTTTTCAATAAAACTCTGATATTTCCCAAGACTTTTGAAAAGTTCCAAAGTGTGCACCAATTTAGAACAATACCTCAACGTTCTTGATTTTTTTTGGTATTAAAAAACTTGAAAATGTTATGATTGCATACAGGCATTGATCCTACAATAAATCCTTGTTAAGTGATAAAATATTCATTGAGTATCCATGTTCTGACATTGGAACCTTATATTCCATTCAAGACAAGCAAATAACTGAAATCGTAGAAAAACGCTCCGTGTAACTGTGTAATTAGTTGCAATCGATTTTTAAAGGTGGAATAGGAATGTAATATAGAAAAATGATGAGTATGAATTAAATAGATGTATAAGATTTAATAAATATTTGCAGCGAAAAGCGATACGTTTAAAACACAAATAAATTGTTCTTTCTTTTTATTGAATTTTCTTTTCTTTCAATAGTTTTTTTTTCTACATTTTTTTAAATGAAATATCAACAGACCTGGAAAAACCTTGATGATCGGCTAAAAAGAAATCAAAACTGAAGTTTGTATACATATGTTTATACACAAGTACTGAACCACATGCTTTAATTATTTTTGAAGTTTTATTTCCAGACCTTCATTAATACTTTTAAATTTCCTAAATTTATTCCTAACATATCATTGATAAAAAATGCAACACATTCGAAGACAATTCATCAGAACCTGCTGGCTTCAAAAACTAGAAAAGTGACGAAATGGTTGGTCGTTAGCTGCTTTTACCCTAGAATTGGACAGCAGAATATTACATTCTGGATAAACGATTGAATCTCACTTCATCCTACGTTTGCCTTTAATAAACATACCAAAATCTTCCATTGCTAGTATTCCAACTTGATAATAAATTCCCACAATAAACATTCGAAACAAAATAAGACAGAAAACTAAACAAAATACATACACAAAGGGATACACAACACAATAGTAATGCAAAGAAAATGTGGGCAAAACCTTAGTGAGCCCGGTTTGTCGACGCGGTCAACCAAACAAATACAAACCCAGTCAACCACTTTCAAGAGGGTCGGGTCAAGAGGGCTTTCTCGGTGGCTTTGAGGCACATTTTCTAAACTAATATATTAACTAGAATATAGGACATTAATAATGAAGCAATGTACAATAATTGCATTTGAATAAATAAACAAACAATACATATAAGTATCTATCTTTAAAGGGTGGACAATAGAATTTGTTACTCATCAAGACGTTCCTAAGCTTTCTCGCCATAACATACCACTCAATTGTTTCATTTGCAATACGGTCCAGCTTTCTATATCCAAATAGTTTTAGGCATCTAATAATTTACCATACGGTCGGAAAGTTCCTCTACAATTATATTGTAAGTCAGATACAGATATTGTAACAGGCTAATGTTATCAGTGTGGTAGCAAAAATAAATACAAAATTAAATTTTGGTCAAAATGATCAGTATGAATGAAATTTGAAATCATGGTGGAGTTTTGGATTTATTGTATACAATTTCAATATTTTAAATGCTAACCTTGATTTTGTTTAAAATATAATGCCTCTGTTCCCTAGTAAAGCAATCTAACCTAACAACACATCATATTGCAAAACACATGACTAGTACGAAAAGGAAAATATATTTACAAGACAACATAAAGTTTATATATACAAGTTAGTCAGTATAATAAGGCAAAAGAGAACACAAAAGCATCATTATATAAGAACACAATTGTTGTCAAGACAATCCATTTTTATAACAAACTTCTCGGTGAAACACACATTTCCAAATGTCCATCGCGCATTGAATTAACCTTGTTTTGCGCATGTGTATGAAACGGCTAAATAGTTCGCAAACAAAACCCGTAAAACAAAAGGCGTTTTCACTTATCCCTTTACTCATTAAACGATTAATGTGTTCGTTGTACGACACACACTCAATAGATCACAATGGAATTATATTTTGTGTGATGACGATGTCAACCTTAGATAAGTGACAATAAACGTTTTCTGCTTGACCAATAAGAACCTCTTGCTAAGGCTAACCACTGAGCTACGAAAGCTAGCTCGCAAAGCTAATGCCAAATGACCAAACCCAAAAGAAATGCAACTTTTACTTAGGAAATACAAGTACTGGTACAAAAAGAAAGATACTTATTCAATTCACATTATTTTGCACAACAATAACACATATATAAGCAGATCCAAACCAAACTTTTGGAAGACTTCAATGGTGCTTATTTAAACAATAACTTAACGAAACAATGATTTGTTTGCAGAGCATACGGCTTACATGCAGGCCTAAACCGAAAAAAGTGCGGTCACATAATAAGGCATTTCGTGAATCTAAAAACATTTTTGTATGAGCCCTAAAACAAACTTCTTCTAAATCACAACAATAAGTCATAGTTTTCTTGAGGAAAAAAGACATTCAAACAGTGTTGACTTTTCTTATAGCATTTGAATATGAAACAATATAAAACATTGACAAGCATGGTTACTCAGTCTTATAGAATTTGGTGTCTCCCCGACTCAAGAGCTTCAAACAAGACAAATATATATCTACACTGCTATGCTAAAAGGTTTTCTTTTTATAGAATAAATTACTTAACTAAGTTAAAAGCTAGGACATATATTTTGAGATATTATATACAGTAATTTCCATGAAACCTGAAAATGAAGACTCGAGCACGGAGAAACGTGGCTAAGCATGCTAAAAGAAATCTAAATTTCATCTCGCATAGAATCTTCATATCACATATAATTTAAATTGGTTTCCGGCTCAAATTTAATCTGAATTTTATTTTTATAATCTAATGACCTAGATTACATTACATGTCATGACCTACGTGTAAAGTTTATCGAGTATGTTTTTGAACACATAACAAATTAATATTTCTCTTCCAACTTTCTCCAACGGCAAAATTATAACATATTTTTACCGAAAATCTCGATCCTGAGTCAGTCTCAATGCAACATAAATTTCATACGAAAGCACAAAATACGATCCTATACCTACACATTATAAAACAGTAAATAGCCATAGTTTTCAAATAAACTAATAAATAAAGTAACAATTTATATTGGAGGAAAAAATTGAGACACTTCTTTTCCGACACACCGTGGTTTATAAAACACATCCTAGTTGAACACAATCGCGCCTAAACAATAACGTTGCACTTCGGGTCATGTTTGATTTTCAAATACATGCATTATGAAATAAAGTTGATTTATGCCAAAGACAGTCATTTCGGAACCGGGCGCTGTGTATGAATTTCACCCGTTCTTATCCTAAAAATAGTTGGCGTACCTCATTTTAGAGGTCATCTCTGGCAAAATCCAGGAACAATCATTTGAGATTTTTTCAAAGAATTTTGACACAACCATTGGAAACCAACGTTTTAAAATAATATAGCGATAAGCGTTTACATTTTTAATCCCTTTTTATTTGTAACCACGTGATGAGTAGAATACTCAAAAGCACCTCTTTTTATGCTCCAAAAATTTAACACAAGTTGCTTACAGTTTACAAGCTAATAGTTTGATGAGGCATAATAGTTTAATGGGGCGAAATTACTGCATTCTCATCGCAATGAATTCACTTGGGATATAAACTTGGATACGAAAGTCGCGTCCTCTCGAAGTCCATCGATCGATCTCGGGCTGAGGTTTGATGTCGAAGCCCCTACGGATGTGATGTCAGAATATCAGTCGTGGGTAGCCGCGATGAGGATGTTAAATGCTCGGAGCTCCGTGTAATTTTGATCGGAAGGGATCATATCAAACCGAATGAACACAAAGCTTCCAATCCAAGTCAGTTCAACCTTCTTTTAGCCATCGACTGATTATAGCTTTGGGCCACGTCTATGACAAACTATGAAGAGGTTACACATGTCGATATCCAAACCTACACACGCGTACAAGCTTCCTTAAGGGCACATTGACACAAGTGGGAATTTCTCCAGTCGATCACTAGGTTACGGTTTAACATGAATCACTATCAACATTATGTAGCATATCGCGAAAGGAACACAGGTTACGCGCTTTCGTTTAAATATAGCACCTGGGCTAAATTGATAGCTTTCTGTCTTTCCTCAAAGCCTTTCTTTCAATCATTACTCAAGTTACACGCACCGATATCGAACAGATCGAAATGGGCTTCCTTTCAAATATAGCACCTGGACTAAGTTACACGCATCAATATCGAACAGATCGAAATGGGCTTCCTTTCAAATTTAGCACCTGGACCAAGTTGAAAACTGTCTATTCCTTTCTTCAGTTTATCTTTTCTGTTCAATCATAAGCTTAGGTTACACGCATCAATATCGAACAAATCGGTGATTCCCTCGGGATGCTCGAGGCTGAACATATAATCGTCAACGCTGAGTGGTGGCTCCAGAAAAATGGGCTTCCTTTCAAATATAGCACCTGGGCTGAGATGAACGCTGTGTCTTTCTTCAAAGCCTTTCTTTCGCTCATATGCTCACACTCCACACATAAATATCGAACAAATCCCGAAACGAACACATCGTCGCTGTTTTTGCGTAGTGACGTATGTGCTTTTTTGGCGTTTTGAGATAATGGCAATTGAAATTTTCTGACGAAAAAAATGAAAATTTTGTTAACTTCTTTTTGTTAACGAAACTTTTGTTTGGGTTATATTGGGACCCATTGGGGCTACCAATCATGGGATGTGAGTGGCTTTATCCTAAACATACAACTTGGTAGAAAAATCATGAATTGAACTCATACGTCACTACGCTAAAAATGTATTCTCTAACGTATAAAATCAAAACTAACCCATCACCCATGAATTATATTGATTGCAAATTAACTAAATTCCAAAATAGTTCGTATAAGGAGAATTTGGACCCAATCCCTATTCTATATCTCATGGCATAATTAGTCTTTCTCTGATTTTGGGTGATTTTGAGACAAGACTTTGCATGCTTGATGCTTTTCATGCAAATTGACTAGCACTTAATTTTATTTTGATTTAAATTCTTAATTATTTTTTGGGGAGGGGTAGTTCTGCTGTTAAGAATCTATTTCATTGGTTTCAGAGGGGAGTCAGATTGTATACGTTTACGAAGCTAAGCACTGTTGTAATTTTTCAGAGACAGGATTTTTAATTATTTAAAGTGTTCCAATTGTAACTTTTTTGAGATACTCTGTCTGAAAATATTATTCCCCGATTCTTTAGAAAGTCTTATCAAATAGTATAGGCACCACTAACTATATAACACATGAAAGTACCATTCCCTAGAATTGTAAAATACTTTAAAATCACACAAAATCAGACTTAATTATTTCTTTGAAATAACGCCTAACAGAACATTAATTCGTGATTTTAATTCAGATGGGTGGTAGTCAGGTTTAATTGAGTTATGCCCTTTTAATTAAAGCATGCATGAAAGGATATTTCGGTACACAGTAACTTAATATTATGATTTTGAAAACACATACGTCACTACGCGAAAAACGAAAAACACGGTTGGGTCACTCATACGTCACTTTTGAGAAAAAAATCTCGAAAATTAAAAGAGGTATCAGTTTGAGTTTTCTACAAATGAAAGGTATGTGCGCGAGATGTTGATTCCATATAATATCTCAATTTCTCCAAAAATGCACATACGTCACTACGCAAAAACAGCGACGACATGTTATGAGCTGCTTCCTTTCTAATAGAGCACCTGGACCAAGTTGAAAACTGTCTATTCCTTTCTTCAGTCTTTCTTTCGATCATACTCTTTTTCAGTTTTTCTGTTCCATCATAAGCTCAGGTTACACGCATCAATATCAAACAAATCTGTGATTCCCTCGGTGTGCTCCAGGCTGAACATATAATCGTCAACGCTGAGCGGCGGCTCCAGGGCTTCGAATTGGTCGTCGGTATGTAAGAAGAGATGTGATTGGATGTTGGGTGAAATTTCTGAGGTGTGCAGGAGGGCCCGCTTCAAAGGTGTGTCTGATTCTGAAAAACAAAATAGATTGAATGAAATACCGTTTAATAATACAAGTGTTCGACATGTTATTCGTGTAAATAATTTAGAAAGATCGAGTTATCCTTAATCATTATAGCTCTCTACTTTTATGACGAATTCGTTATCTCGCTCATATTCGTCTCCCATAACACTTACCCTTCCTGCATCTTCAACCTCTGTTAAACATATATAATTGGGGCACTTATTGGGGTCATGATCGATTTCCAGAACTTCTAGGACTTTGTAAGCACCCTGTATATGTCCTTTCGAAAATTGTCTATTATAGTAACCAAGCTTCCCTTACCCTTAAAGCTGTCGTTGCTCTCCTCGCCTGAACATGTGGTGGTACTCGTCGATGACTTGCTGGGCGAATCATCCGGCAGTAGAAGTCCACTACTACTACTGCTACTAGTTCCGGGTTCGAATCCGTGACCACTTGTTGAAGCGACGGATCCGGAACCTCCTGGGGTGGTTGTGACTCCGCCGACGCCGCCCCCGGGGGCGTTCTCCTCGGGACACAGGAACACTTCGATGGGACCCTTGGTGCTCTTGAGCCAGATCTGGATTTTCTGTTTGAAAAGTCGGGAAAACGGGATTGAAAATAAGGAATAGCGGTACTAAATTATTTATATTAAGGTAGGAATTTATGATGCGTAAATACCATCTTAGCTATAAATACGACATCGGTCATGGACTTAAATATGTAGGGTAAGGGATACCAAAGTACCTAAACGATCACGAACTGGTCTAATATAGTTATGCATTAGTTCGGTTCGCGAATTTATAGGTTCTGGATCATTATTTAGTAACAAATGTTTCAATGAAAACACCAGAAAATCTCATTCGAAATTGAGGAAAAATGAAACCTTAAAATCTGAAGAAATATGCCATTTTGTTCAAGCCATTTCGAGTTGCAAACATGTAGATGAAAACCGGAAATCCGAGAAAATACACAGAAAAGTAAGATGTTTTGTTAAAAGCTATAGGAGGGACACTTACGGTGGATAAGCGAAGCTATTATTGAGATAAACTGGATATAACTGGTTCATATTATATCATATGATAATATAATATTATCATAAGATATAATATGAGCAAGTTAATACACTTACGTCGGTTGGATCTGGCACCTCGAGTCGAGTCTCAGGCGGGGCCTTGATGGCGATCACAGTTTGCTCTTCGAACGATTCGATGCCGCGAATGTCCTGGTACGTCACATAGGCCAGCGTGCGGATCAGTGGTCAAGGAATCAAAAGTCTTGAATTTAACGCATTGGCTTTCATGATTTGATTGACAGAGCCGCTCGCCCAATTGGTTATTGGTGAAGGGCTATAAACGTCCTAATCAACCTAATGTCTGACAAAGTAACCAACTCCCTTTCCAACCAAGAAAAGACACTCAATTTATCAAATACTAACAAAACCTACTCCTCCTCT
>LQRL01109466.1:35049-46732 GCA_001703475.1 Hydroides elegans | reverse complement strand
ATCGAACCATTGTGGTCGCCATGATGGACTTCACCGCCCAATTGTTGCCATTGTTAACTTTGGTATTTATGCCTTATTTGGTATTTTATATAATCTTGCAACTTATACTTAAACTTAATCTTATCCTTCTTCTAATCCTTCTTCTTATCTTAACCATTCTGATGTTATATATAAGCTGATGCTTATTACTTTATGACATTTATTGAATTCTTAGAGCATGGTGTTTCACATCTGGCCAGATAGCTCAATTGGTAGAGTATCTGCCTCATGATCCCAAGATCGTGCGTTCTAGTCTAGATTCAGCTCCAAATACTTTTTCATTAAATGCGCCTAAATGATATTCCTCATATATTTCATTAAATACAAAGTCGCATCTTTTCGGGAATTCTTCAAATTAAATTATACATAATGTACTCTTGTAACATATACATGTGTGTATGTTTATGCATTACAAGAGGGGCCTGTAGCTCAGTTGGTAGAGCATGGGGCTCGCAGTCATCAGGTCGTGGGTTCGAATCCCATCTGGTATGAATTACTTAGGCATTTTCCCAGGTTTGTATGTGCTTACACACTTAGTGCATTTATTGTATGAACGTTACACGTGTGCAAGTATTTAATAACTTAACCTATACACTAAATCTGGGTCATTGCCAAACCTTGCCAATCTTGTTTAAAGCTAAATGGTTAAACATTCTGACACGTTGTTGTTTCATAACTGCGTTTCCGTTCCAAGTTTATTGAGCATATCTACATCCAGCAATTTTCAAATCTAAAGAAACGCGTTTTATTACGAAAATAACATAACTAGCTGTAATTTATAACAATATTTAATAAGTGTTCCATTAAATGACATATTCTATCAGAATATGTAAAAGATAGTTCAATCAACTCAATCGAAAATCACTTTTTACTATTATTTAAGCTTTTAGCACATATGAGTAATGCGTGTTATTAACACGCTCTTCATAACTAGTCAGAATACGAAATATTATAACTAACGTTAGAACATAATATTTAAACATTCAATATACATATATCATTGACGTGCAAAACACTCGGCTAGTCATTTGGGAAAGTCAGCTTGGACCAAAATCCGAACCTTGTGGAACACCGTATTTATATCAGGCCATCATAATAATTTTTATTGTCATAAAAAGTGGTTCTAAATATCTTTAAATAAATTTCTTCTGATCGTTAATTTTGCATTTAAAACAATGATATTTGAATTTTTGGGTTTAATCATCTATTGTACAAAGGGACCCTTTTATTTACTGATGCAAAGGAAAATCGCAAGGGTAAATTCAAACTGTTGTATTTAGGTTATATTCAACGCATCGTCGTCATTTTTTATGCAGAATGGAGCTTTATCTGTCCTCGTTTTATAGTCAAAATATCATTGACATTTTAAATTCGAAACTCGGATAGGGTACTGGTCCCAAACTCTTCGAAAGAGCGTATAAAATCAAATGTTCACTCAGATTTTTTTCCGTATGAATACGAATGATACAATATAGTCTATTTAAAATTAAATTGACGAATTTATTCGGACATGATCATTCGGACGCCGTCAATATTCATTCAAGAGTCGCGTTTCAACATCCTGTAAGTTCGTATCCCGCGATCATGCTGATAATTTTACTTTTTCTATCGATTTATCTAGTTTTTATGACCCAATTGACCGAATTCGTTCCACCGGTTTAGCGTGATATTATTGCCCCCATGATACTACTGCCGGGGTGCAAGAGTGTATTATGGATTTTGGCCATGAGATTATTGCCCACTCCGTGAAATTCTTGCTTCCTATTGCAAATGATTTTTTAAAAACTTTTGATAAGTTATTTCAAATGTTTAAACTGATATAATATAACATGCATTTATGTGGAAAAAAAATGTGGATAGAAAATTTTAAAAAAATAAACATATATGTAACTTTTCAATACTGAATGGTTGGTCATCAATAGATATTCAAACCATTATTTTGAATACTTCGCCGGGAGGCAATAGTATCACCATGATACTATTGCCGGGGGGAAGAATTTAGGGGGCAAAAATATCATGGTACACCGGTTGCAGTTTGAAGTGGATATCCAGGATGCGATGTTCTTACCAAGCGATCGTAGGTATGCCAGCTAATTACTCAATCTATACAAATTCGATTTAATTTCCGAGTAAAATTCGCATAATTGATTAACAAACCATTGATGGTATTCTTCTAATCTTTACTCTTACCAGCTTTCACCAATGTTTGCTAGCCACGTTGGCTATGCTAAGGAACTTTGTGTGATGGACATTTATTTCGAGGATCTAATCTGATTTGTTAAATTATCTGTTTAGATACATTTATGATTAATTTGCGAAATATTATAAAAAAAAACGAAATTAATCATGCTCAAATTCTTGATTTAAGATAACAGTTTGTTAAACAGTAAGTCAAGCATTTTTATAAAATATTCTTATTACATATTCCATAAAATAAAGAAATATCATATAGTGTTGTTCTCAAACCTTAAAAGTGGAAAGTATTTTCCAAACATGTCATAGTTTGCGAACATTTAGCTAAAGAACCACATTTTTTAGGAACAGCTCGCATGATGCTCCTACATATACCTGCGTGTCTTCCCATATGATTCTGTTATTTAAATTGTTTATTTTTTCTCAAATGTTTTTTTTTTTAATGTGAGAGTGTGTATTATACAGAAACATGATTAATCATAGAAAGGTATTCACTCATTTCACTTAATCAAGAAGCAATTCTATTCAACGAATTCATGGCAAATATAATTTGTCTACCATATATACATATATATAGTCGAGGCCTTGTATACTTATATAAATTGTGATGTTTATCTTTCAGTTTCCATTTATTAAATCATGCTAATCGTATGTCCTTGATGAGATTGGTAATCAATACACAAATAAAATTCTATGACGCTTATAAAAAAGGGGCGCTCTACGAAATATTTTCAAAAAGTTGTTAAATCAACTTGAAACAACATAGAAATTACGAAGAGCAACAAATTAATGCTTTTTAATGAACGCGTTTCTTTTCTCTCTGTCAGATAATTGTTTCTTCAGTGACTTAAGTGAATTAAGGAAAAAACGCGTTTATTTTCTCTCAGTCAGATAATTCATTTCAGTCAGATAAGTCAAAACTTCAGTCAACTGAAGGCTGACTGAAATGACTTAAATTTGTCACGTGACGCAATGTTTTGATTTTACGTTTTATTATTATTTCTTTTAATTCTCATTATATTCGTAATATTTGCTTTTTATTTTAATATGCATAAATATAAATCATTTTAACATTTTTTAAAAGTTATTTGAACAATATTTTGTTCTAAATGCTTCAAAATAATTATGAAGTAACATTGACCTTAAAATTTCAGTCAAATAATTCAAAATAGTGTTTCTTTATTCTCAGTGAATTATCAGACTGATCTCACTTATTTGACTAAAGAAAATTATCTGACTGATAGAAAAGAAACGCGACCAATAATTACAGTTTTTCCGAAAAGGTGTTCCTTTTTTCCAAGCCAGCTGGGCTGCGTCACATTTTCAAGCCAGCTTGGAACAGAAAGGGAAAACATTTTACAAAAATTGAAATGTTGAATACAACAAATAACGTATCATGTATTGCAAATTACAGTTTATTAGTCAATTTAAAGGAAGTTTAATTAATTTTGAACTAATTACTCTCACTGATTAGTGTAAAATTTAAGAAATTATCTAAAAAGATATTCCTCAAACTGCTCAAATCTCTTTGTTAGAATGATTTGCTCAAATTTTCGAAGCCACATGGTAATTGGTGAGGAACACATTTTTTATGGGGAACACCTCGTGATATGTTCTTCTTATAATCTGTAAGAAGTGTGAGGTTTGATTTGTATTATGAATAACCCGAAACACCAGTAAATACTTCTTATTTGAGATGGTCGGAGATATTAATTTTATCGAAAATTAACAATTTGGTGCCTTTAGTTTTTTTTCGGGTTAAAATGTCTTTTAGGTTGTTTATCTATTTATTTCATTTTATGAAATTCTAAAAAAAGGTCGAACATGTCTGTGTTTACATATATATAGCGTTCTTTTCATAAAACGATCACACTTAAGAAATATATCTGAGCGATAATAAATATTAAACTAGTTTAACCACCTAAGGTCCGTAAGGAGGCGGCCAATGGACCAATAAAATCGGGGTGTCGGTCAATCTGTCAATCATCGCTTTCTTATACATGCTTTAGCACTGGGACAGGAGTTTGCAAGGAAGAACTTGGTTGAATTGTTAAAAAAAAACTATTGGAATATTAGGATGTACTTTTCTAGGATCCAACCCCAAAGGTTTCCAGGCTGTATCTTTGTAACGTACGGTCGTAGAGACCTGTGAATAGGTTCAATTAAATGTCTTGGTGTGTAGATGTGCCTTTTGATATTTTCAGCCACCGGAAGTTGGCCGAAAATGCTTAAAAGCTGTGATTTTCCAAAACATGGGCATATTATACGAGATAGTCAATATCCCTTCGAATCGGGGGGCAGTTAGGGTCTTTTCATGTTTCACAAATACTCCCTTTTTGAGCTTTAAATAGTCTTATGTTGCTCGCCAACATACATATTAGGTTTTTTTTAGAGCTAAAGGCGTTTGATAGTCCGTAGATGTGCCTTTTCACAATTTGGGTAAAAAAATCCGATTGGAAGTTGTCAAATTGGCCACAAATACCGGTTTTCATAGAAAATAATTTTAGAATCTACAAGAACCATACCCCTTCGAGTTTGGGGCGGTTGGGGCCTGCTCGTATTTCACAAACACTTCCTTGTCATATTCATTTGAACGAATTTATGAAACATTGATCATAGTGCTAAAGACGAATTGCCATGCAGTAGCTCTGAACACTTGAAAGCGGCGGGGAACAAGGTTGAATCCCAGTCATGTGGCCCAACGCCACTACTTCTGGAGCCCCTCAATCTGCAGGAAAAAGTGGATCTCATGTACGCACATGTGACACTGGAGCCTTTAGCAAGCGCCAATGCGGAGATACATAATATTTCAGGTGTATTTACAAATTCTTGCGAAAAAAAATCTGATTCACTCAACGATAAAGGTTTGATATCAACTGCATTTCGAGCGAATATTTGTTTCATAGAGCGGTTGAAACGCATATAAGAGTGTTGCATTTATTTGAACAAAATGTACAAAACAATATTTGTGTAACTTATGTTTTTTGGAAACAACTTCATGTCTTTTTTGCGTACATGGGTGCATATTCATTTCAATTTATGTTCGTGTTATTTGATTTAAAATGTTTAGAAATATTTATATTCTTATACCATGTTTAGAAATATTTATATTCTTATACCATGCTTATTCGTAAACATTGTTTTTTTTTTCGTTTACAAGCTCCTTCACAGAGCGCCGAGTTACAAATAGGGGGAGCTCTTGTCGAGCGGGTGCTTGAAACCAGTTTACCTGAAATGGTAACAGAGGTCTCCCGGAAACAACAAAACCAGCATGATGACCTCGCTCACCATCGACAAGTTCTTCAACAAGCAAAGGTTATAAAATTAATTCCAATTTAACATAAAACTGATATTGGTTGAAGCGTTTTCTTGATATTGTTTGCCGTATGTTTTAATATTGGTCTGGCTTTGCATTTGTACCGAATGGTGCTCATGAAATGCTAACCCTGACCAGTACATAATTTGTACCCCCGTTATACATGAACGTCACTTGTTAAAATTCAAATCATTTTTGTCACATGACAGGAAGTTTTAGAAACGGAAGTTGCAAAGCGCAACCTAGCGGAGAAAGAGGAGGCGGCACTGTCACGCCAGGTGTGTCTTCTGGAAGGAGACATAGCACGGCTGCAAGAGAAGCTTCAAGGGCTCAACAATGGTAATTCATTTCTAATCAAAGACAGTGTTAAGGCTGGTTTAAACTAATGGTAAGAAAGTTAGATCTATTCGACATACAAAACAGCGCAGATTTAGCTTGATTTATGCTTGCCTTATTATTGAAATATACAATGCTTTCAACGTGTTTTTACATATAACTCTTTAAACCCTCGGTTTTGGAATTCAGATTAAAATAGAAATCTAAAACAAACATGAGAATAGATAACACATTTATATAGAACCATATTCTATATTTGCTACATACATGCGTATTTCTTTATATCGTTAATTGCATCAATCAACGTCACGCGAAAAAACGATAATTTGTTTACTTAAAAAAGCAAATATCTATTAATCAGTGACTTGTATCATGCTTAAGTCGTTACAATATGTTGTAATCGATATAACCTACTGTTTCTTAAAATAAAATCTGAAATGCACAAATATTTTCTCCATTTTTCTTTTAAATATAGTTTTCTTTTGTTGATTCTATTTATAACGACACGTACATATATAGGCCTATCTTACAGTATAATCGTTTAATTTTAAATACTAGACTCTACAGCTTTCGTGCTGTTAATTATTCTTCAATTACTATATAAAAAACTATATACATGTACCTTAAGAACATAATTGTTGTTCTTTCTATTGAACAGAGCTGTCATGCGCAATCGACTCACGCGTGGCCTTGGAGCGCCAAGTGCACCACGTGGAGACGGCATCACGCGACGAAACAAAACACGTACACGAATGCAAAGTGCGCATGCGTAAATATGCTGAACGGATGCTACACGTGGAAGCGACACGTGGTGTGAACAAGGCCATGGTAGAGAAGAGGGGGCATGTGGAGGAACTTAAGAATCAGTGTGAGGGGATATGAATCTTCGGAAAATGATATTTTATAGTTTTTTCGTAAATTGTGTACATGCATTTGTATTTTTCTAAGTTCATCCATGATTGTGTTTGTACATATTAGTTGATATAATTATATTTACGAGTATTCCAATACATGGAGGGACAAAATCTGGTTATCTCCATTTTCCTTGTTTATAGAAGCGTATCGTTAGCATACCAGATTTTATTACATACATGTAGTCTATATTTAATTTCTATCGTAAGCCCGTGGTTACACTTACCTTTTAGATAGCAGACATTTAGTGTTTTCGAATGTTATCCTTATGGGAAACTCAAAAATGCAATTCGCATTTTAAAACGCATATCTCATCTAAAGAATTTAATTTAATGAATTCTATTTCCAGTGATAGATGAAGGCGTCACTGGAGACGGTGATGGCGACCACAAGATAACCGGTGTCAACAAGCGCGAAGCAGACGTCAATGACCTTCGTGCTGAGATCGCGACTTTAGAGCAGACCAGTTTGGAGACGGAAAAGCGCATCCACCAGATGGAAGCACAGGTTTGAGTCGAATGTTTAGATTTGATGAAATTGAATTAACCGTGTTTGCAATGAAAGGTTAATGTGCCCAAGTAGGATAAGGGATGGATTCGTTTGCTTATTTTGCTATGCAAAATATTCTGATATAATCCTTTAAAACATTCTTCAAAAATACGATTTTTAGGAATTTTTATTATTTATTTTTGGCTACTAACAGTTAATATTTATCTTTGTGACTTGGTCATGGGGGACACAAATATTAAGGTTATGCATGAAACATTATGTGAAGCGCCATTGTTTAAGCGCTTACTCTTTCTGTCGAATAACAGCTAGATTCGATTCGTACTCGTTAAATCATGTTTATTTTTTAAATAATCGCTCGATTTTAGATTTCAACAACTTTTTAGATTTTATCCGAACAAGAAAAGCAGAAGGCGCTCCAGCAGAACATTGACGTTTTACATGTAAGAATTTTATTAGTTTTCCTTAAGAAAACACCAATTACGCAAAAGCTACTATCGTGTATCTACATTTTAACCATAAAAGACTACATGTAAAAATCTAAATTGATAAAAACAAATTCCATACAAACAAACATTCGTTATGATCTAATATTTTATATTAAGTAGAATGTCCATATGTTAACTATGTACTCAGGATGAATTTTATATTTTTGTCGCACACAGAAACGGAACGCCGCTTGCCTTGTCCGCCTTACGCGCCAATTGAGTGAGGCGCGCCCGCGACGGCAACAATGGTGCGAGCAACGCGCCCGACTAAAGGCGAGTGTGGAGGCGCTGAGAGGAGAAGTTGGAGGAGGAACCCAGAGCGAAGAAACATGAAACGGAGTGAAATGACGTTTCTGATCCCACGTGTAACGCATTATAGCGTCAGTGTCGCATTTGAAACGTATTAAATGCTACTTGAATCTATTGCACCAATGTTGGTGTGCACTGGTATACATGTCGAATGAACCCCGAATCCGCCTCTTACTATTCTTTGAAAGAAGGACATAAAACACGTTTGTGATTTAAGCCATTGTATGGGATGCATACTGAAGCTAATAGCAAAAAAATAAAAAATAAAGTGATAAAGTTTTTATTGTTTATGTTTATATGTATAAATAATATGACGTGACATGAATGTTTTAAATATAAATGGCGGAAAACTATACGAGATAGCGAAATTCCAAAAACGCGATTATTGGATAAGTAAATTGTACCTAGATACGAGTGTCAATCTCATGCCTTCTATTTGGGATTAATTTAAGTGGCTTTTGCGTGATACAAAAAAAAAAAACAAAAAAAAAAACAATGATTTAAAAATGCTGAAGCGTTCCGAGCAAAAACAAATTTTGATAGAGTTATATTTAAATTGGAATAATTTCTTAAATTGTTAGGATAGGAAAACAAATTTTGTTTTGAATATAATATGAACTTGCATTGTATATGCCCGTATATTTGTTAAACATTTCTCGGTAAACTATATCAACTTACGCTATTAAAAGAATATTGTCTATTAATAATCTCTTGCATATTGTCGTTTAAAGCAAAAAAAGGAAAAGTTGTTGATAATATGTGTACCGTAAGTTAATTGTTTTGTTTAAAAGTCTAAAAATAGCTTTTTACAATTAAATATAAATTTATTTTATAATCTAAAAGTGTTTTTTTGGTCTAATTATTAAAAAAGTGTTTTCAAAATAAATCAAAATTAACTTGCCCATATGAAAATTGATTTGTAAAAAAACTGATGCAAACGATATTTAAATAGTTCTATCACGTTTCATTTCCCTTGATAATGCGTAAGCATAACTTAACATGCAAAAATTAAATGAGTGCATGGCACTAGGGTGCAAAGTAGTTCAAATACCAGTATATTTTCCGTTGTAAAAGTGTCTTTCGGACGATAAATCAAATGCGTACTCCGCCAGGGATTCATAATAAATACCCTTTTCTGTAAGATTAGAAAAAGAATTTATATTCGAAGGCCTTTTACACGTATGTGTTTGTGGAATAATCAGGCTATTTTAAGCTTGAGGTGTTATTTGATCGTTCACAACTTTCATTTATATTAGAAAATGCATACTCTTTACACATATATGATAATGCATGGTTCAGTGCAGTTTTAAGTGTTGTAAAGTATGATTTAAAAGAATGCATACACTTACACACATATAAGTTTAAATGCAGTTTAATCCATAGTTCAGTGCATGCCTATCCAATTGGGCAGATAAAAATCGCCTTTATTCAAGCGCGCATCAAGTTGCGAACCATTCCTAAAGGGCGTATCATAATAAACCACTTCGCCGCCACTCAAATATCCCGCCCACCAACTGAATGTTCCCACGGATGTAATCACGTGGTCACAGGTGCTCAAAATGGCGAGATCCACGCACGCGTATTTCTGTCGACTCACAATGACGTTTTTGTGCAGTGGTTTGATGTGCTCTTCGTTCCATGTGGGACTATTACCGCATACTATGAATGTTACGGAGGGTCCATATTTAGAGATGAAGTAATACATGGCGTTTTGAAAGTAGGTTGACGTCGCGGTGTTCCGTCCTTTATCGACGGCTCGTGGCATCATGTAATCGCCGCGGCGAATATGAATACCCACCCAAACGGAATCGGCGGAAAGTGTATGCGCTTCGATTGAGTGGAAGAAGGCCAAGACGTTGCGTTGCGTTGTGTCGTTAAATGTGAAAACGCTGCGAATGATGCGGGAGTATTTGTGGAAGTATTTGTGGCTTTGGAGAAATTTGCCGATTTTTATGTCCTGTTTCGGATGGGTTCGTGATAAATCCTGTGACCGTTCATCATACTCTAATCCGTCCACTTCTGTGAATGTTGTCCAGTTATTGACTTGATGTCGTGAATTTTCGAATAATTCGTCCATAAAAGTATTATGTAAGAAACAGCTATCGCCCATATTATAGACCGGCTGTAAATCGTTGTCCATTGCTATTCCTATCAATGAAGCCGTTTGAAACATTTGATTGCCAAGTCTGGATTTGAAACGTACACCCGTAACAGCAGAGGAATTTAAATGTGATTTGAGATAATCTTCGAATTTATTTATGTGTCGGTTCTTGTTTAATTTGCAGTTTATTAGTTCATCTATCCTGTCATGACTTTCTTCGTTTCTTTCATTTTCACTAGACAACCACTGATCCCGGGTCGCATTGGAAATATTGTTAGAATATTGAACAATAAATTCACCTATGAAATTTTGGTTCTGAAACATGATATATAAAAGCATGATGTACGCGAAAATTAAAGATTTTGTTGCCATTTTTGGCAAACTCAAAGCTTGTCCACATCGTAAAAGCTTTTGAGTAATTAAAATGTTTTTTTTTTACGTGATTCGTTACATATCAATATCAGGCGATATATCAATTTCAGTGATAGATATGATAGATACTGTTTGTTTTGCAATAAAATGCTTGATTGAATATAAGTAATTTGTCAATCGAGTTTTTTTTACATGAAAGGAAAAAACGATGGCAAGAGTAGTCCTTCGTAAATAAGTCAACGTTGTTGAATGCCTGCAGCTGCTTCATATTTCGAATGCCTAATCCAGCTAGGTATTAAAACTTTATAAATGAATGGCATATCTTGAGAGAATTTGCCTTTTAATCATACTTTAAATATAGATTTTACTTTAACAATTTTTTTTTGTAACTTCTCATAATTTAAATGTCGACCCCACGGCATAAAACATATATACTCACCCAAACAAGAAAGTATAATATGACTTTAGAGGGCTATATCTCTAGTTCTACTGAATAGACACTCATGAAATTACAGAAATATATAATTTAACGCATTATTGATAGCCTTGTAATTTTACAGGCCAATTAGAAATAAAACAATAACGTAGCAGTACTTTAACTTTTATTGGTATCAAAAATCCCGTGCTAAAACCAAACAGAAACATTTCCCAAGGTTAATATCGAGTGTGTCGACCTCTTACAGCCAATATTTCGTGAATACGTCGTGGCACCAACATAACCGATCGGTTGATGATTGCCTATAGTAAGGATGCCACTCTTCGATAAGAACCAGCGCAGTTTTTTTGGGGCATGTTGTCCGGATCATGTGCGACGGTCTAGATGCTTCCTAGAGTGCTCTATCGGGTTATTGACCGTAAAAAAACCTGACCAGGGTAGCGTTTCAATGTTGGTATCAATAAGATTGCGTACACAAACATCCGCGACACGAGGGCGTGTTTTTTTTCACGTATGAGGGTAACGCAACATATACATGGCAATATGGGTGGTGAATATGGTATTGTTGAAGCTATTGGCAGCAACTTTCCCTTCGATAAACACGAGTTTAGATCGCCAGCCATACAATATTGCATCCTTGATCATAACCAAACTGCCGCTTTTTCGATCCACTC
>LQRL01109466.1:8052-29412 GCA_001703475.1 Hydroides elegans | reverse complement strand
TATTGATCTTTATAGGCATATCATAATAGTCATATGATAGACTATGTTTGATTTGTTTAAATCGGTTCATATATAAACATAGTCATAACACGACAAAAAGTTGAGGCCTATATTTTCTATTTGCTATATGTGAGAAATTGGTGAATAAAGATATCAACATGAAATATTTATTTTAATTATTCGTAAATCTTCCACTATATCATTAAGACCCACTTGTTTTTTTACTTAAATTCATATGACAGACAAATTCATAAGACAAACCAATAAAACAAATACAGCACCCCATCCCTAATCCCTTTGTAATACAGACATCGA
Source organism: Hydroides elegans (assembly GCA_001703475.1). Taxonomy (NCBI): domain Eukaryota; kingdom Metazoa; phylum Annelida; class Polychaeta; order Sabellida; family Serpulidae; genus Hydroides; species Hydroides elegans. Next base: position 29,097 of record LQRL01109466.1, on the reverse strand, counting down.
CTGATACTTAGGTATTTTACCATGCGAGTCATTTCTCGATATCTCAGTGCATGGGAAATACCTCGAGGTAAATTCCCACGCTGAGGTTTGTTCCCACCCAACACCGGCCGGATAGCAAATTTTTGAAATTAAATATATCATACATGTATATTAAGAATATTGTAGAATTAACACTGTTATAACTATTGTATGTAAGTCTTTAAACAAAATAGGTAGGTTGAGTTTATCTAGAAATTTGTAGAATTTTTCCCATTAGTATACCGGTAATAGTAAAATTTAATCAAGACATTTAGATGAATTAAATTAATATTTTTTCCCCAAATAAACCTCCTTGCGATATTCTAAAAAGAACTTTCTTTTGAATTTTAATATTCAGAAACTATAAGTAGTTGAAATACGAATAAATAAAAAATGTTTGGTTGATTATTTTATTCCTGTTAGCCTAATAACTTGTGCTCGAGCATGTACGCTAAGTCAAATGTTGCTCACGTGTTTGTAGACCTTCACATCTGATACACAAATAGAAAATATTGGAGTTTGAACGGCGCAACTAGGAAATATTGAATTTCGATTTATAAACTAAATATAGTTATTTATCTTGATGACTTATCATTTTATAGCTTTTTTGGGCGGCACCTGGACTTTTTATTTATTTTGAAAGACATGTTTGACATTGAATTCTTTTGTGCATTTTGAGATATATATATTTACATTCAGTATATTAACGATATTGTCCTCGTTCACCTAGCTGTAATAGCAAGAGACACAATTACATGTCATTTCAGAAAATGATGTTCATTTCACTGAAATCGATTGGGTTAAATTGACACGGTATTGTATTGATTATGCAACTGGCAATTTAAAATTGATTAGGTAATTATGTCAGGGTATCCTGCTTTAACCTGTCTTGTGAGTGTGAATGTGTGTGTGTGAATGTGAGTGGGTTCGATCCCTTAACTGTGATCTGGTTGGTTGCATAATCTAGAACGAACCCATGGCGATATGCGCTTCACAGCCAATGACCACAAATGCATAACAATCGTGAAAAAGAAATAATTTATATAAAGGAGTTCCTATTTGTGAATATGCTATTCAAGCAATACATTTCCGAACAATACAAATTATTCAATTGTTATTCGGTGTTGTTATCCCCCGTGAAAACGAAGGGATATAGGGTTGAGCTTGTCCGTCTGTCTGTCTGTCTGTCCGTCCGTCTGTCTGTCTGTCCCGCTTGATATAGGGTACTTTGTGAACGCGAGTTGGGTATAAAGGAGTTGAGCTAGAGATTTGTAATTTTATACACATATGTCCCAAGGTCTGAAGTCGTGCCTCGTCAAGGTTTTATCTCGATCGGTTGAAAATTGTCGATTCTGAAACACTTAAAAAATTGTCAATATTAACAATTTCACCCGATGTTAAGTACTTTGTGCACAAGAGTTTGGTATGAAGGAATTGAGCTATAGATTTTTAATTTAATACAAATATAAACCAAGGTCTGCAATCGTGCCTCGTCATGGTGTCATCTCGATCGGTTTGAAATTGTCGATTTTGAAGCACTTTAAAAAGTAGTGAAAAGTTCATATTCAGATGAGGAAATGTGGGTGATAATACATGTATAAGAAATTATCATTTAAGTTCGTGTAATGTGCTTATATAAGCAAATGTGCTTATAAAGGCATATTATTTTAAAGATAAGTTAAATGATGTTCTTTGTTCACTTGTCTTGTCCGCTGCCCCTCAAAAGCATTTTGCGTGTGATTTTTAAAGGCAATCATACTTATATCAGCATATTTATGAAATTCAAAATTGAGCTTACTGGTCTTCTCAGTTGGAGGTCAGTCCTTATGCTTATATAGGCAAAATGGCATTTATAAGCATATTTCTTAATGTGAGTAAAATGATGTTTTGCTTCACTTGTTTCGTCAGTTGCCGTACAAAAGCATTTTTGATGTGCTTATATAAGCAAGATTGCTTATATAAGCATATTATTTTTTAGATAAGTGGAATGATGATTTTGCTTTACTGATCTCCTCAGTTGCCCTCCAAAAGCATTATGGTGTGCTTTTATAAGCAATCATGCTTATATACACCAGTGATCTTTTAAGAGAGCAAGGCATACGCGGATTCCTGCGGATAATCCGAAGCAATCCGAGGATTTTTGTACGCAGATAAGCGCAGGCATCCGCACTCTCCTTCAACCGAATAGTGTTTGCTCATAGTATCTGGCGCTAAACAACGGAGCTTATCTTGATAACTATAGAAGCGTCTCGTATGAGGAAAAGTATTATCTTTAATAAACCAAACAGTGTTTGCTCTTGAATATAAACGGAAAATAGTTTAGATTACTATAATATATTTTTTTAGACTTGTGTTTCGCATGTATTCTTATTCTTTCGAAAGACTCGGTAATCACAATTCTAAGTGTAAAAAAGATCGTGTGCTCAAACACTTATATTTTTATTAATATTCACTAACAACAAGTTCTCGACTTAATCCCACAACTAAGTTGGCCCAGAATAAGTAAGTTATAATTATACTAGCGACATTTCTGAATTGCAATTTCGATAAAACGGTGAGTAATAATGTTTATTTAGTTTTTCTCATTGCAAGTTGGACAATAAGTCGGTTCAAAGATTCCCGAGCGTAGAGTAAGCTCCTGGGTTAATGCTAGGTTTTCACTCAAACGCCCATTGCGCAACAAAGGGACAATGATGGACCATGGTGTCTTTGTGGACTTAACATCGAAGAATGATTCAGGGATTAGTCTTAGAAGGGGTTTATGAAAAAGTGGCCATGGATTAGTGGAGTTAGGGTGATTCCAGTCATTACAAGTTTTGAGTATGACTTTCAGGAAATAAAAAAAAACGATAATCTCTTAAGCTATCACGCATCAGTTATCTTAAAAATCATAGTGGAATAACATGTGTAATATAATCCATAATAATTTCCCTTTTTCTTATGCATGATCATTCCGTTGAAATACTTTATTAAAATGTTCTTTACATGCATTGAGCTGTCATCGAATTTATTATGCTACCGATTACGCGCAACTAATCCTAGTAAATACTTTTATCATGATAATTTTAATCTGAGTCGTGGCATTTGTTTAAACAAGGCATCATGTTGTCTCGTTATACTTACATTAACTTATGCTGCTCCTAAACCATGAAACCAATATATCTTCAAATCCAAAAAGAATTCCGCAGGAAACTGCGTATGGCTTCGAATTTCTGTGCAGGAATCCGAGGATGTCTTGGCCCTCTTAAAGAATCACTGGTGTAAGCATACTTAATGAAATTCATTAAAAACCAAAATTTGCTTTGCTGGTCTCGTCAGTTGGGGGCTTTTTGCATTGGTATGTGCTTATTCAAGCAAACATGCTTATATAACCATGCAGTTCTTTTAGATTAGTAAAATGATGTTCTGTCTTCACTTGTCTCGTCAGCTGCCCTCCAAAAGCATTTTGGGTGTGATTTTATAAGCAATCATGCTTATATACGCATATTTATAAGCAATCATGCTTACATCAGCATATTAATGAAATTTTAAATTAATCAAAATTGAGCTTACTGCTCTCCTAAGTTGGAGGTCAGTTCTTAAGCTTATATAAGCATAATTTCTTATATAAGCATATTTCTAAACATAAGTTAAAATGATGTTTTGCTTCACTTGTTCCGTTATTTGCCGTACTAAAGCATTTTTGGTGTGCTTTTGCAAGCAACCATGCTTACATAAGCATATTTTATTAAATTCAAAATTAATCAACATTTTGCTTACTAGTCTTGTCAGCTGCCTTTAAAATGAAGTGAGCGAGAATGCAATATGATTCTTGCGTTTTTTTTGCATCATATGATCTTGCTGGTGCTTCAACCTTATACAGACATGGTGTCATAATGGCCTCAATATCATTTACACGTTTAACGTATAATGCAACATTTCGGCCGGAGACGAGTCTCAAACCTATAATGTTAGATTGACCTGATAAAAAATAAATAGAGAAGTGTTAACACCTATCTGTGGAGCCTGGTGCATTTGGGATTGGCTTACAAAAGTAATCGTGCTTATATAAGCATATTTGCTATGTAAGTTAAATGATATATTTATTTCCAAGGTTAATTTCAGTAAAAACTGACCATCCTGCATCTACGAATTGTTGAATTTCACGGGGGATCCAATGTCACTGACCTTCTAGTTTTCATTATTTATTCGGCGAAAAAAATATATTTTAGAAAAAATGACGCCTTTTTAGATGTTTTTAAATGCAAGGCCACCAAATAAACCAAGTTTAAGTGAAAATCGAAAAACTTTTTTTTATAGAAACTGTTGCCTTAACATGAGGACCTGGCCCTCCGCTCTCGTGTGGCCGATCCCTTAAGTCTAGAACTATATTTAACATCCACCTCAGCAGAAAAATAACAATTCTACGAATAAACGATTTATAGGTTATTTAACTAGATTTTTTTCGAATGTCATATAAAACGATTCAAAAGAAATGTCGATTTTCTTTCAAAATAAAAAACGTCGACAGAAATATTATTAATAGATTGAAAATTTTTATTCATTAATGCGGGGAAGCTATAGAATAGATAGCTATTTGATCTTTGATATTTATTTTTGTTTCCGTTGTTATTTATTTCTTTACAACATTATTTTAATTTACAAAACATACATAAATAGAATTCTATTTAAGTTAAACCTTGAAACCAGTCTAATAAGGGACACTGTATGTGTAACCCTACTTTCAGGGATTTCCCTGTTCTCAAGAACGTGTGTAACAAGCGGATAGTCCATGGCCTAATTGCCGCGTTAATATAGCCTTGCATTCTCAATAATTAAAAAAAAAGTGCAATGTCAATCCATTTTCAATCAAGTGACCATAAAAGACGCTATATATACATAATTAATGTTCTAATTTTGAAGAACACGACAATCGTCTTACAATTTTTGCCAAGTTGAAGGAATGTGATGTCGTAATGGTGCTGGCTATATTAAAATTAGGTAGCTATAATAAATGCTGGTTACCATTAAATTTGTCGCCCCATTAGAATGTCACGAGATCATCAAAAGTGTGGGTTTTTTTTGGGGGGTGACAGGGCTATAATTGAATATTTCGAGGTACAAATGACGGGAACTAAGAGATAATGATAGCTGACCAGCATTTTTCTGTAAAATTATACACCTGTGCACAATTCTAAGTAGCGTCTAATTCCATGCTAACGTGGGTAGATCACAGGAATAGGTCAAAGTGATTAGTTTAAGTGGGAGAAAAAGTAAAATTTCCTAGATTTCCTATTTCGAAAGAAGCCAAAATGGATGTATATAAATCGAGGGGTAAGAGTTATTACTCCTCAGTTCTCATCTGATAATCAAAGCTGATTTAAGACATTTTACAAACAAGTGAACAAACTCACAAGTTGATATTTGTCAAGATTGGTTGGATTCAGGTAAGTCTATTTAATTCGTTTTTGTATTCATGTGCATTTTTTCATGGCATTTACTTTTTGTTTAGCAATATCTACATTTAATTAAATAAGTTTAATAACGTTAAACCATCCAAATTTTGATAGTGAGGTTGCCAGCTCAAATGGTTAGCTCACAGTTTAATTAATCGGAAAGTAAAACAAAGTGAGTATATATTGATTAAGAAATCACGGAATTGTACTATTCATTTGAAATGATATTTCTTAATGTAAAAAAAAAACAACAATCATAATTGAATTGTTGCACATAAAGGTTCCTTAATAGATTTACTGGTTAATATAATGATGTGACCATTTGTTTTAACTAAAAAAAGTATGGTATGAATACACGTAGAAAATCAAAATCCCACTTTATTCATTACAAACTATCTTATATAGTTTTGTTTTATTCTTCGTAAATAGAGTTATTGAATACAATTCTGAATAGGCATTTAATATGTAAATCAATTTAATGGATAATTTGAAGAAAGGGAGGTTGTAAGGTTTCAATCGCTGCAATGCGGTCAAAACGTTCAATTTTAACACCAACTCAAGAAATGTTTCTAAACAAAACATAAGAATATTAAAAAAAAACTAAATTTAAATCGATATTAAAAATTTATCTTAATCAGAAAATGAATCGATATATTTAAAGACAAATAACCAGTGGTGTTCAGTTCGGAACCCATAGTCGGTTCATATCCCACCATATACTGTATAATACATGTTTTTTTAAATAAAATTGAAAAACTATAAATGTCTCTATTCTATATTACAGACCTATAACTCATCATCATCATGACCACCTTGACCATCACTCTCGCTCTTCTCGCAATCGCATTGGCCAACCACGGCGTCGTGGCCCCGCCCTCTCCCGCCGAATGGGCCAGTGGGTCCGGTAGCAGCAGCTCCGACTCCTTTGAATCAAGTGACGTATGCCCCGCCCTCGGATTCGCCCCACATGTCGGTGCCCTACCCACATTCAACGTCGCCTCACTGGATGGCGCCATTGTGAATATGGGCACGTGCCTGTGTATTGATGAGAAGCCGGAGATCATTGAGGAAATTGAGGAGCTGTTCTGTGACGTCATTGATTTTATTGTGGATGTGGTGTCTGGGAAGCTGACGGAATGCTCGGAAATTGTTGAGAGGCTGGGAGATCTGGCGGATGATTTTGTGGAGCTGCTTACCGAAGATCTCGGTAAGTGTATTTTCTTATCAATTATTGACACTTTTTTCCGGTGTAATTAAATTAGGGCGAGCGACATTTTAAAAAATATACTCACAAAGCGATAGTATTAATATTCACCTTGAAAAATGAAGACTAATGTCAAATCCATTCTTTCTGTTTACTCAAGAAAAATTTCCTTAATTTATATCAAAGGAAACAACGACATTTTCATTATTATCTTGTGCTTTGATATAATATCAAACTTGTATTATAGTCTGTATTTCTTATTATAATAGATTGATTTCTTATTACAGGAATCGAGCTTCCCTTCATCCGCGGCGACCCCGAAGACATGATCGAAGCATTCTTCGAGGAAATCGACCGAGTGATCTGCGATGGGGGCCAACCACATATTCCAGGGGCCCTGAACCCCTTGATTCTTGCCCAGTCGCCTGGAAGTATACCAGTTATCTCTGATCCGCTTCCCTAAGGCATTGCTGTACCGATACAACAACGAAACTTGCGAGGTGTGTTTTGTGCTTGTTAACCGTTTCATTTAGATATAGTTGATAAAAGCGTTATCTATACATAATTATTTATAGATTTAATATAATATAATATATTTATTGAATTATATTCATTGAAACTGGTAATCTGTTTTGCGTTGCGTTAAACATATATGCAGGGGATAATTGTTAGGGCCTGGTCCCACGGGAGCTTTCTCGAGCTTTTTTATCCTAACAAACTGTGAGCTTCGATGTATTTCTTATGAAAAAAAAAACGCAGCAAAACGCTCACTGTGTTTTAAAAAGCTTGACGCTTTTGTGAGTTTTACGAAGGAATGCATTAATAAATCACGGTTTGTAAGGATAAAAAAGAAAAAGCTTTCCGTGTGACCAGGCCCTTAATCAGGCATTAGAAGTTATATGTGGTGTATCTGTTTTCTCTTTTCGTGTATTTTTTTTAATATAGAAATTTTACATATCATTAATATTAAATGACTTGGCTTTATATTTTGTTTGAATAGACTAAATACAAAGAGGGAAGTATTTCAATTGATTAATTTGTATGTTTCTTTTTCGATTTCAGATAGATGTCTTGAAATATCGTTGCAACAATGGACTATACAGCATGCAAACCATGGAACGAGAAATGTATTATAGTGATTATAATTTATTGATCAGTAAACCAAAGTGAACTCTCGGGATCGTTGTTTTGATTTTGATCAACTCAATAACAGACAATTGCAAATGTATGTATTGTGTATATATTGAAACGAAACTATGAAAAAAGAGTTTCGATAGAATATGGAATTTAAAGACTAGACGCGGTTTTCACAGAAGGACCAAGACAATAGTAAAATATGTTCGTATGTCTCACGAAAAAAAAAACTTTTGAAAAAAAAAAAAGACAATAGGGTATCGAGCCGCATCACGTTTTCAGGGTTATGTTAAATTTACTATTCGATTTTTATAGCATAGTAAGTTCAAACTTATAATGTATAAAATCTTACACGAGATTATTCTTTTAAAAAAAATATTTAACGGTTTATATAACAGTAAACATGAAGCGTATTTTACACGTATTAGAAACGTGAAAAACACGAAATTTGGTGTAAAACACGTTTTAAAAACCTGAAAAATACGTTCTCTGTTATAACTCGTTTGATGCTTCTCTATCTAACCCTATGCTAATATGTAGAATTCTATCGTCCAAATTCACAATTGAATTAACATAAAAGCTTTACATTTTAGTTGACCTGCTAAATCCAGGCTTTCTTTATTATTATTTTTGGCGTTATAAAACCTGGAAAAATTATTTGGCTCGTAGATAAAACGGTTTAAAAACAACCTATTGTCATTATAATGCCTTTTTTGAACAATAAACATTGCGAACTGGTAATATAGTGTGTTATTCCTTTGTTTTGAATAAAAGATATATGTTGAAGGTGGCAAATAATAGTTGAAGGGCTCCTTGGAACATTGTGTTAAGTCTGAAATTGATGTTTCGAGAAAAATCAAGCTAAATATGAATAATTAAAATTGAAGCTAGCATAGTTATTTATAAGCCGATTTCTATGCAAAAAGTATGTAGTGAATGCATTTACTCATGCGCATTGCATTGTGAAAAGCAATTTTAAGAAAACATAGCAATTAAGTTTCAATAGTGAAAAGAATGAAAAATTGACCATGCAAGTCTATACAACACGTTTTGACTTTATCATTCTTAGCGTGCAACAAAATGTTTTATTCAATTCCATTGGTCTTATACAGTTAAGTAAAATTTAACACAATGTTGCACGCGAAAACGGCAAAACAAGAATTATGCTAAGTAAATAAAACATTTTGTTGCACGGAAACAATCACCCAAATAGCGCGCGCTATATAAGCTATAGAAAACTCGTGTTAAGTCAATATAACACAATGTTGCACGGAAATATTTTGCGGAAAGGTGTGTGCTATATAAGACAACGGTGGCTTGTGTTTAGTAAATAAAACATTTTGTTGCACGCGAAATGTGCGAAACTTGGCACTCAACACAATGTGACACTGGAAAAATGTTATCTATAGGGATAGATAAGATATGAGCTTCTCACAAATGATAGATAATATCGACATGAGTATAATTCAAGTAAAAAATCAAAACCATGTTAAGTAGACTTAACACAATGTTGCACGGAGCCCTTCAGTTGTTAGTGTTTTTAATGAAATAATTCAAGCGAACTGCTATTCTTTGATATTGTCCATTAAGTATCTAGCGATACGCACAACTTTATTTTTTCTAATGATGTTCAATTTCTTGATGAAATCTACTGATAGAATCGTTTCTAGTCGTTTTACGAGGTTTTGACGTATTACGAACACCATAAAAGTGGGTTTTTAGGTATTGCACGTGAAGATATATAACACTAGGTTATATAAAATACATAGATGAAAGATGCTGTTTCACATTTAATATCTTATAATGCCTTAAAAAGCCGCTTTTATAGTGTTCCGAAAACGACGAAACCTCGTGATTCCACGAGAAACGATTCTATATCAATATCAATTTTTATCACATGCCTGAATTATATATTGAATAAAATATATAAATTTAAATGTGTTTTTATTGTATCACATTGTTGAATAAGGCAACAAGTTCGGTCTAGTTTGAAACACATACATAGCAATAAAAGCTTGATTGAAATTATTTACATCCTCTATACTTCAAACTTGCGATATGAGTGCAATATGCAATATTAGATTCTTAATGGATACACACAGCAAAAGTGTATTTTCTCCGATGAAAATGTTTAATCGAACTTATTCTTCAAATGTTCGGGCCTGGCCACATTGGTTTTTATTTTCCTACAAATCTGTCTTCAAATGTATTCCTAATTGGAAACTAAAAAAGCGGTTAAAAAAACTAGCTAAACCTAAGGAATACATTGGAAGACAGGTTTGTTAAAAAATAAAGCAAGAACAAGCTTCCCATGTAACCAGTCCGTCAAATTGAAATTTAAAATGTAATGATATGTAATATTTAAAATGAAATTTAAAATGTAATGATTAGAAATATATCAAGATAATCATAACCTTGTGATAATTTTATCATGTAATTTAGATTTTTTTGGAAGATTCGATACTTCTAATATTCCAACCCACACCAACTTGATTTTATAGTTGAATGTTCGCTCAATCCTTTGAATTAGGTTTAATTTGTCTGTTTGAAGTTATTATATTGAAGAGCACGTCACTCACTATTAATTATATACTGACGAGCAAAAGAAACTTTACAATCGATACTTTTTAGCATATTTTCAAAAAATGTGTCTGTCAGAATGAGAAAGTCACGTACAAAATGCGTGTAGATCACTCACTATTAATTATATAATGTGTCTGTCAGAATGAGAAGTGGCAAGTCACGTACAAAATGCGTATACAAATGATAAGCCTGGGGAATCTAATTTTGAAATAATTTTATTATAACCAAAGTAAATGAATATTGCGTTTTTTCCAATGTTATCTTTTATGATTAAAATGATAAATGTATTGTGTTCGGCTCAAACATTGACTTGCCATAAAAATTTATTCTCTCAAAATTATACAAAGTTTGAGTCAAGCTGAAACCGAAAGATCATCAATCATATCTAAAAATACTATTAACGAACATTATCATAATTCAATAGTTCAGCTCAGTTATAATTTCAGATTTAACAAGATTGTCAAGGACAATGACCCAGCTTTAGTTTATAGATATGGCTTTAACTCTTTATAAGTTCTAGCAAACGCGTTGTTGTTAATTGTTTGATGAGTATTGACAGATACGTGTAAATCCATACGCCAGTAAACAAAAGTCTTATGTTATTCATTTGTTTTAACATCAGCATATATATATAACAATTATTAAAAATATATGTTTTTCATCATTATTACATTAACATTATTATAAGGAATAGGTTGTGCAAGCTAAAAATCGAACCAACACCCTTATGACTAAGAGTCCGATGCTATACCCTTGGGCTAGTAACGCGACATAAATGAACATACAAACAATATGTATGAGCGCATTAGGACCCGGTCATTATATAAAAAATCAAAGACTCTTAGATAAGATATGGTCATCTACTACAGGCATCATGAATGAGAATATCAATGCTGACATTTTCTAAAGGAAAAATACATTTGAGTTGAATTCAGGATCGAACTCACGACCTTTGGATCATGTAGCCGATATTCTACTGACTGAGCTATTCGTCCAGGTGTGTAACATCTGTGATCCAAAAATATTTAAGTCCAAGAGATATAAAATCAATGACTTGAAGATATGACTCAATGAGAAAAATATGCGTGTCCACAATTGGATAGAAGATGAGTCAAACGCCAAAGACGCAAGCCCCCGCATGATCAACCTTTCTTCTATCGGTAGATTTGGTCGTGTATATAATAATATAATAAACGCCATCAGACATGGTTTACCGATAGCAGACGGAGTATGGTCATGCGGAATTGTCTTCAGATTTCTTTATTATACTGAAGACCAAATGTTGCATAAATCGCCAAGTCGACCATGACGACCAAAGTATGTAAATCATCCTATAAAGCAATAGCCGGTATGATGATACCATAAAGAAGCTTTGGTTAAAGTTTGAATGTCCTACGACCAATACTGTGGGAGGAGATAGGTTCCAAAGTAAAGAGTTTTACTCAATATAGAAGACCAAATTGGCGAAAACGGCCAAGTCCACCATGGCGACCCACTTAGATCAATCGTCCAATAAAGCAGTAGCCGGTATGAGGATACAATAAAAAGGCTTTGGTTAAAGTTTGAATATTCTATAATCAAAACTGTGGGAGGAGATAGGTTTTTAGAGAAAAGTTTACTGAACAAAGAAAAGAGTTTTTTTTTATAGAAAACCAAATTGACGGAAATGGTCAAGTCCACTGTGGCAACACACGTGGGTCAATCGTCAAATAAAAAAGTAGCCGGTATGAAGATACCATAAAAAAAAGCTTTGGTTAAAGTTTGAAAGCCCTACAACCAAAACTGTGAGAGGATATAGGTTTTTAGAGAAAAAGTTTACTCAACAACTAACTAAAAAAAACTAACTAACTAACGGCGGACTACGCCGACCGATTGCACAAACCCAGTTTCCGTTTTACGAAAGCGGGAGAAAAAGGAATTATTTTCGGCTATAACTTATGGAATTAACCCTAAATCATTTAAAGAAAGATTTCCTACTGGTTAGAGCTGTGTTCGGCTCAAACCTAAAATTGCCATATGCATTTTTTTCTCGAATAAGACAGAGTTCGGGTAAAGTTGGAACTGAAAGATCAACAATAATATCTTAAAATACTATCAACGAACATAATCATAGTACCGCATTTTATAACTAAGAAATATTCAAAAATAATTTTCATTTTTTCACGGTTCTAACCACCCTGATTTCCGTCTGGCGATGTTCGTTGGAATTTTAGTATCAATAGCCAAGTAAACAAAGAACAAAGAATCCGGAACTAAAATTTAACAATGAAAATCCCATTTTGTTTGTGCTTGATATTACATATATCATCGACTGTTAATGCAAAGTCAAGTACGCAAAACTATCCTTCGTGATATATTTTTTTTAATGATAAAACCTCCATAAACCAATAATGAAAGTGAGCGATAATATGAATTAACAAGTCCCCGTTACCGACAACTCTCTCGTAGGCTGAACAAATATAAAAACAGATAAGCTAGCCACATATATCTGCTCTGAAGGGAAATTCTCCAATGCAATTGGGGTAGTTGTAATCACCAAAGTTGGGACCTAAAGCCTAGTAAAGGCTAAAGAGTTGTCTATCCGTCCGTCAGGGTAGTTGTTAGGCCACAACACTAAAGTTGGGGGCCTAAAAGAGCCTAAAGAGTTGTCTATCCGTCCACTGTCTTCACTTTCTTGTACGGGCTAGAACTTTTGAACGGAAGGTATTACTATTAGAGACTTGGTTATTGGCTAAAATTAAAGGTAAAAAACGATAAAAAAAAACGATAAACGATATTTTATTTCGTAATACATGCAAAAGAACAATTTAGGTCATGGAATCTAGATCTTTTTCGACAATTCCGGTCATAGGAATTTGGCGTAATTGCCGAAAAAAAACGGCTTTTCAGAACTTGAGCTTGTATGGGCTAGAATTTTTGAACGAAATGTCATATAAACTAGTTTAAAGGCTCAAATGAAAGGTATCGATGTGTAGATGTGCCTTTTTACAATTTTGGCCGCATTGGCCCACCGGAAATTGGCCGAATTTTGTTTTTTCGAAACATGAGTTTGTACGGGCTAGAGTTTGGAAGGTCATAGAAATATGGTTCTAGGCTCAAATAAAAGGTCACGGAATGAAGATGTGCCTGTCGACTGTTTCGGCCAGATCCGGCCAACAAAAGTTGACCGAATTTGGCAAAAATACCCCAAAACAGCGGTTTTTCGAAACACGCGCTTGTATGGACTTGAACTTTTGTACGGAAGGTCATAGAGACTTGGTTATAGGCTTATATAAAAGGTATTTGTTTGTAGACCTCCTTTTGACAGTTTCGGCCAGATTCGGCCACCGGAAGTTAGCCGAAATCGACCCAAATGCACAAAGCTATGATTTTCCAAAATATGTGCATATACGAGATAGTTAATACCCCTTTGAATCGGGGGTGGTCGGGGCCTTTTCATGTTTCACAAATACTTCCTTGTTTTGCGAGGGTACATGGAAGAAAGGTTGCAAAAGTATGTGTATTATCATCCAAAACTCAACATTCGAATTTGGGACAATATCGAATCTTTAGGCATCTCCGCTATCGAGATATCGCTTTCACAGAAAATGCCTTAGGAATTTACGAAAGGCACACGGTCAGGTCCAGCACCGAATCTAAGTCTATGCATTCTTGAGAAAGTCTTTTGTCACACATGCGCTACCGGAATTCGATAGAAAACCCTCAACTGAAAAGAAACTAACGCGATACCTCATCTAGAAACACGTATCGATTCTGTCAACACTTTATTTTTTGTCTATTTGTTGCAGGGGATTATAGGGAAGCATCTGTATACGTTACTAAAGATGGCGAATTCCACGTTGCTTATGATAAATTTGATACAAATGCCACAGCATATGGATACTTCAAGGACGGGCTGAACAAAACTGGATGGGGCGTTCTAGAGGTCAAGGCCGGTTATGGCAGCCACGCGGAGGATGATGATCTCATGTACGCGGCCGGAATTCTCGAGGGTGCCCTCACCTCCAAGTAAGGCTATTTTAACCAATCGATGTTCCTAGTATTTGTTTTAGAATAAATAATATGTCATTCAGTGATTACTAGTGCATTGCACTAAAACAAACGTGAATGTATTGAATTTATTCATTTAACACTTATGTTTATGCAAACTGTTCTGATAGGTAGTTCTTAAACGAATGTCTGAATTTAGGTCAATTTTGTTTTGTTTACAATATATACGAGGCAAGGATTAAGAGTCGCTATTCAATCGTTGTATCTATCATTAAAATTCATCATAAAATTAATTTTGAAAACCGTTCAAATTATAAAATTTAGATCCACATTATTAGCGCATATATATAGTGAGCGCATACTTTTATATTTCTTTCATGCTCTTAAGATCAATATTTTATATTTTCTAAACATTAAACCGTTTTTGATTTATAAAGTGTGAGTTTTAATTATATTCTGATATCGTATCGTTATTTTGCAGACATATCGGCACGCATTACGAAAACCTATACAGCTACTTCTTCAGTGATTCCAAGCCAGACACCATCGAAAAATTAAAGGATTTCTTCGTTCAGCAGCAGAAATGGTCTCTGAACATGCAAAAGAAACTGAGAAAGACGGACGCCTTTTGGAGGCACGCCTCGTATGTCAATTCACAAATGAATGGCTTGTACGCTGGTTTTAAATATGCTTCCAATGCCTCTGATTTGGTTAGTGCCAAGCATTATGCTAATTTATCAATATAGGTTTTCTTCAAAACATATGAAATATTTGAAAATTAATCCATAAAGTGTGTAAGTAACAGGGACATTTTGCATGAAAAAAAAACACTTACTAAAAAAATAAATACGATATAAACATTTTGCACAAAAATATTTTGATATTCGAAAAACAATATGTATCTAAAATTTGCTTATATGTTTTCCTTATACATTGTATCACAGTGTCAATATTGATTTAAATATTCAACATTTACTCTTTTTTCCCTATAGAAACCGGACATTTTTGTGATCCAAATGCTGAACGCGGTAGGCGACTTGTTAGATCTGCGAAGTGCGTTGGGTGATATGCGTCTGCCCGAATTCAGCAAAATGTCACGTGATGAACTGCTACAGTATGTGAATCTGATGGGTCAGTGCTCGGCTCTTGTCAAGGTATGATATTTTATTATAGTTCAGGTAGTGATACATTGTTTTGAAGTAAATGATGAATGAATGTACAAGGTAATAAGATGTGCGTTAAGATGGCTAATATGCTTACTTAGTTTTTCCACCTTCCTCGTATATATAGTAGAGCAAAATAGTTTCTATAGTTCAAGTCATGTTAAACTTTATTACGTATTGATTGGTAAATAGAGGACTTTTTTTCGAAAAAAACTACTATTGAGCAAACTCTGTCCTTTGCAGCTCTTTAACGCCAATATCTAAATTTTGAAATGTTTGTTATGTTTTCACAAGGTAACGGGCGCTTTTGAGAATGTGTTCATGTCGCACTCTAGCTGGTTCGTCTACTCGGCGACCAACCGCATCTACAAGCACTACCACTTCAATCTGGCGGACCCAGAAACCGCAGCGAAATCAATGTCTTTCTCCAGTTACCCAGGTAATTGCTTTAATATGTGAAGGAAGATACATATACGTGTAGGTGTAGGTAATGTATTCATATAGCATCGCACAGCACAACCAACCAAACAAATATGTGTTCAATATCCCTAATCTAAGTACAATCCTTAGAAGTTTGATAATCTTTTCGGTTTAGGCTAATAAATCTAAATTTGTATAACTTAGAGGGTGAAAATCTCAATCATTTGTGTGAAAACAAAAAAAGATAATAATATGACTGAATAATTACAAATTTACAGGGTTCTTGGAATCACTGGACGACTTCTACATGTTGAGTAGCGGCCTAGTAATGCTGCAGACCACCAATAACATCTTCAACACCTCTCTTTACGAACACGTCACCCCGGAGTCTATGTTGGCATGGCAACGCGTGCGCATCGCCAACTTCCTGGCACGTGGCGGCAAGCAGTGGTATCAAAACATGGCGCGTTATAATTCAGGTAGGCCTACCGGGTATATTTGAAGGGGATGGTGGATGTTTTTGTCATATTTACTTTGAGTTAATAGCTAATAATAATCCTTTATCATCAGCAAAGTATTTGTATCTGCTTGAATTTATTATGTACACTTTATACACGTCTCTTTCGCAAATGAATTTAATTGGTATATCAATATGTATGTATGGAATCTCCTCACTTTGAATAGTGTTGTGTCGAAATACGTTAAATAGATTAAAGTCAGCAATTAAAAGAGCTATTTACTCGATCGCTCAGTTTTGTTAATTTTCTTGCCGCTTAATTCTGTGTTACTGTTAACTATTTGTTCAAGTATTAAATTTATTTAAATTAAATTTTACGAATGTTTCTTGATTTCAGGAACCTACAATAACCAATACATGATCATTGATCGTAGAAAGGTGCACCTCAACAGCCATATTGAGGACGATGCATTGTGGGTCGTGGAGCAAGTGCCCACGCTGGTTGTGGGCGCCGACCAGACTGCCATTCTGAGAGCGGGTAAATTGGACTTTAATTTTCCTTTTAACAATATCATGGAAGTACTTTATAGGAAGATTCATTGATACAAATTCACAACTCATATGCTACATTGAAACACAGATCTTATGTGTGTATCGATGTAAAAAAAAGTACGTCAAAATAAGTTGCACACAAACACAGTTAACCGATTTATATATATCTCTCCATCTCTAGGCTACTGGCCATCATACAACGTACCCTTCTACGAGGCCATCTACAACTTAAGTGGCTACCCCGATTTCGTCGCAGAGCACGGCTTGGACTTCAGTTACCAGATGGCGCCCAGAGCCAAGATCTTTCGGCGCGACCAGGCTAGCGTGACGGATATGGAATCGATGAAGCACATCATGCGATATAATGGTATACACTGTATGTGGGTGCTTTGGATGTTTGAATAGAGGTTGTTTGCCCATGTAAAACAATAAAAACATCCCTGATATGCTTTTCATATGTCAAGGGGAGGGTGGTGATGATAGGAGTGTTGTTTATAAGTATGTGTTTTTTTTGGATAATATATGTTGAAGTTATTCATAATTTAAAGTAATAATAAAGCAATAAAATATTCATTTAGATCTTAAGAGATCCGCTTATTGTTTCGATGTCATTGCATTCCGAAATGATATTTGACGTTTATGTTTATAAATGATGCACGATATCTAGGATATACTTAATGATTGCATTTGCAGATTACAAGAACGACCCCTACTCAGAAGGCCAGGCGTGTAACGCTATCTGTTGCCGTGGTGACCTCAACTCAGCTGCACCAAGAGCCAGTGGTTGCTATGATACCAAGGTATTATATTTTCGATTATCTATTGGATTGAACCAATATGTGATTAGAAATATACAATAAAGTAAAACCTCGATAACTCGAGGTCCTCGGGACTTCAGATTTATCTCAAGTTATCCGTGAATTCGAGTTAACCGTGGCTTTATAAGACTGACTTATAAGAGATGGGACTTCGAAATCACCTCGAGTTAACGAGTAATTTGAGTTTACGAGTTAACGTGGTTCTACTGTATATAGATTCAGGTGAATGTAAAATAAATAAATAAAATAATGTTATTCTCCTTGAAATATCGGATAAAGCTATAAACGGTCACATTAATGTTTTAACCAACTGTGATTGAATACAAGTGAATGTTTTAAACTGGACATTTTGAGATAAGTTAAGAGAAAAACATATGTTTCACAAAAAATAATGTTGTGTTTTCAATTCACGTACCTCTACTATTATAACAACCAAAACAAATGTATGTACGAGTATATGTTCAGATGATATTGTATGTTGTAACTCACTCATTAGCAACTTATGCCTAAGGTCACCGACATGAATATGGCTTCGAGCTTCGCGGCTTACATCATCAACGGCCCAACCCTCGGCGACTCACTTCCTCCTTTCGCTTGGAGCGACGTCTTCGCGAATATGTCGCACGTGGGGCTGCCCGAAAAGTACGACTTCGGATGGCACTATACTCAACCCGCGCTGTGATAATGTGTAAACACCACACCAACCGCTGCTAGAATCTAGGAGAATCTTTAAGCATCTGTGTTAGAATTCCATATTTTGAACCAGGCTAGTTATTTTTGATGAAAACAAAAGAAATACTGTATATCAATTTGTTGTCTGTTTTGTGACTTTTATGTTCCAATCACCCAAAATGCTGCTAAATTCAAAGATGATCTGAAGTGTATGATAATATTCTTGTTGAATTATGCATTGTGATAAATAGATAAGAATCACAAGAGCCCGCCGTTTGCTTGAATGAGAAGCGTTATCCGCAATTATACTTTCAGTTTATATTCTAAGGCTTGTATTTTGGTGTTTCATATAAGGTATGTTTATCATTAAAGAATGTGTTTATGCACTAAAATCCGAAAAGCGCATTTGAATTGATAATTTTTAACCACAAACGTACTTTTCAGTATTGAATATACCAACAGCAAAATATATAAAGAAAAATGTCGAACCCTGCAGTTTACCTGAATTTAATATCAATTTGATTGAGATTATATACCGGTATGTACCTAAGTGTTTATTATCTTTGCTTCCTAACTCCATCTTATACGCATTTATTTAATATATCTGCATTTTATTTCCAAAATAAGATTTTTTATGCACAAATTTATGTGTGATATAAGTATTATAAGTATATCTAGTGTCATTAGCATCGCTAAGTATAGTTTAGCGCATGGTTGAACTGTATCCTAGATTGTTTTTGTCGTTTTTATATATGTATCGTTTAGAGTAGACCATATATCTATATACATGTAGTAGACCGTTGATATGTATGAACTTGTATTCATCTAGGTTAATTATTAAAACTCTTCGTGGAAACAGTTACTGTATACATGCCCGTACATGTGTATAAATATCGTGGGAATACAAATGGATTTATATGTACTCATAGATTATTGCAAATGTATGTACAATCGCTATTAAAAAAATCCATTCCATTAGTGAGTGAAATCAATTAATAAGATTAAGTTTTCAATACACAGTGTTAAGATTACATGTCCTGTTGCATAGCAACAAAAAAGAAAAGTATTTTGAGAAAGAACGAGCTATGTTGTAAATGTGATTTTGGTTCAACATTTAATGTTTGAGGCGACTGTTTAATTATCACTTTCTTTTTCTATATTTTTCAGCGTTTTACCAATGTCGACTTCTATGGTGAATACTTCTATGTAATTCACAAATATGTGTATCATAAGTCATAGCATTTTGTTATTCGATAGCCGGTATTAACACATTTACCTCATTGCGATTGAAATAGTATTTTCCGAATGCTCAATTATGTATGAATCCGTAGATAATCTCATATACCTGTAACATATACATGTATATCATGTGTAAAGATCCTGTATGCCAGAATTAAACATTGAACACCTGAAACTTTTGCTGAATCTGTGGCGAAAAGAAGGCATTTTATTATGGTAATGTTATGTATATGTAGACTAGAAAGTAAATTATTTTTATCCTTGAATATGCTAAAGATGTGCGAGTTGAAAGCCATCTTCAACCATTAACCATAAATATTATTAATATTGTTTGCGTAGAAATATTAGCATCTACTTACATTTGACAGCTCGACACCAAAAAAAAAAAAAAAAAACATCTTGATTCGTGTTATTTAAAAAGGACTCTATCTCAGGAAAATATACTTTTAATGGTCAGTTAGATATCATGTTAATACTCGTTCAGTATAAATAAATAAAAATTGCAGTTATTTGTCGCTGTTTAGGCTTAAAAAAGGAAAAAAAAATATAGTGATAAGTTCTGAATTGATGCTTAATTTATACATGTACGTAACATTGTTCTGTTTTTCCCCTGATTAATATAGAATTGTTTAACGATATCGTCTTTTCAATCAATTATAAAATCTGTGTTTAAAATAATGTTTATTCATTGACAAATAAAGAGCGGGATGATCTTTAGAACTAGTTTAATTTGGGCGACTAGGAAATATATGTAACTTTGTGAACATCAAGGCAACATAAATGGTTTTTAGAATAAAAAAAAAAAGAAGGTAACAGAACAAAACCTTTATTAAACTGCTTCTTATAGTGAACAAACCTATCACATAATATAACAAAACAATATCAAAACAACTACCAAGGCAAACAATAAGTTGATATTGTCAGGGTTTACATTTTTTTAGGTCAATTTATCCCATCTACATATTATCTTATCTATAATTGGAAATAAGAAGCAAATTCAAATACATAAGAATGAAAATGTACTATTTCTATCGCAACTCACTGAAAAAATATTTCTAGATATTTCAGGTAAAACAAGTAGATCAGTGAAGCTGATTAAGTCCTCCGCTACTTCAACAACAGTTGAAAACCGAAAAAAAACAGAGGAAATCAATTAAGAACATCAACAAAAATCCATCCAACGTCTTTCTTACGTCTTTCCCACAACGTCTTCCTCACAACGTCTTTCTAACAACGCCTTTCTCACAACGTTTTCCTGACATATTCCTAGCCCTCAAAACATCACGATATACCAGTATTTTTTCTCAATGTGCTAAGTCCCCAAAATCACAATTTTTCAAAAAATCACCAAAATTACAAT
>LQRL01109464.1:11018-22061 GCA_001703475.1 Hydroides elegans | reverse complement strand
GGGGGGAGGGCGCGCAAATTTATTGTTTTTTCTTACATATAAGGGCGAACAGGGGGCGTGCGCCGGGTGCGCCCCCTCTAAATCCGCGACTGCATATTGTTAGGAATTCGACTAATTTTTATAATAGATACAATGTACTAAAATTATTGGAAGAACTGTTTCTCATGAAAGGTGTTCTCCAGCAAATCCCAGCCAGCTTGCTCGGAGATTGTTGTTACAATACTATCAAGCTTGGATATATCAGGCACATATGTTTGATATCCTATATATTTTCGTTATAATAAATTCGAATAATAATTTAGAAATTGATTAATGTTACTTATAATTGTCCAAAAATCTGTTTTTTTTAAAATATATGATAAGTAATTTAGTAATTTATATAATTTAGATTTTCACAAATTGTGTCCCTTTCTGCTCCACAGTAGCTAGTAAACGAGAAACTGCCTACCAGGGTTGGTTAATCTAGTGGAGACGCTCTATATACATACTTTTAATGTTCAAAAATATTTTTTTTGCTACTATCTGATATTGCTAATATTGCTATATTATCTTTAGGGCTAAAACCCTTTAGGCTATGTGTCGTGGTGTAACCTACTTATTACATGATGAGCATTATAATACCTTTGTTCTAGGCAAAGGGCCTACCATTTTGGTATATTATCCCATCGGAGGAAAAGGTTCAGCACTTTTCTACTAAAGACACATCTATAAAATCTACAAAATGTATTTTGGTTGTAAAAGGCACATAGGAGGCGATAAAGTAACGCTCGATCGCGATTGAATTGCAAGGAAACCTATAAAAGGCAATGGGTACTGAATATATCAATGTGTTTATTATCAAAATGGAGTAACTGATCCATGTAAATGAGTGTAAAATTAAAAAGAAATTGCAAACTAAAATAGATCTTTAATATGATGCGAGTATATCAATAATTGATTTTTGAGAATGTTTGTGAGTAAAGCATATCATGGTATATAACAACCCATATGCTATTTAACGATATAATTTACGACTTTTACTGTTAAATATAAATTGTTGTATATTAACAGATCCATGTAAGGAGAAAAGGTAGGTCTATATACTTTCTAAAATACGGATCGAACATTCTATGGATTAACCCGATGCAGTTCATTAAAATAACACGTGTGTTTTAACTGTTTTACACGGAATGCACATTTGTCCACGTTGTTCCTATCGATTCATTTCTTTTAGTGCAATTCGCTGTATAAACATGATCGGTAAGCCAATATTTTCAACTATTCATTTATAGCTATTGTTCAAACGTCCATTGTTAATGGGATCCATGAACTGGACAGTGAGGTATGGAATTCCAATTTTAACGAATAACACTGAAATACTATTACAGTTGATCAAAGACTCATGACTAGTCTTTGAGTTGATCTAATGAATAAATCGCATTGTAATTTCAACTTTACAATTATGTGGAGCCAATATAGGAATATGGACAACCATTCTATACCTCAATATACATGAATTTAAGAATATCCTTCTCTTTTCTTCAAGCTATAGTGATATATGCATTGCTTCAAGGTATCAGGACAACTCACCCTAACACAAACTCACCCGCATAAAATGTGGTCAACTCACCTAAGTTTTTGGACAACTCACCCAAGTTTTCGGTCAACTCACCCAATGATTTTGGACGACTCACCCAAAAAAATATAGCATCTCTTATTTATTGGGCCTTTATATATCAACATTCATTTGTACGAAGAAATAAGATAAGATATTACATGGAAATTATAGCGTCTAGTAAGCAGCAAAACTTGTTTGCTCAGGGAAGTGCCGAATAAAAAAGTGCTCAATATAGATATTTAATTCATTGCATTCCATTTAATGACGAAATCATAAATTTGATATGTCAAAATGTATATCTCAAACTTCCAACAATTATTTCAGATTGTCAAAAAATAAGGGTTATTTGTGCAGAAACGTGGGTCAATTATACAAGACCTGGGTGAGTTGACTGTAATATTGGGGTGAGTTGGTCACTACTTAAGTGAGTTGGTTTTTTAGGTGAGTTGGTTTTGAGGTGAGATGGTATTTACAATGTAGGTGAGTTGTGGCTCATCCGTGCTTCAAGTGAAAAGCGAAACCACGAGCGAAATCAGGGAATGAAACGTTTCTGAGAGAATAAAATCGATTGGCCCAAAAGTTCAAGGGTAAAATGCCGGACCGATCACCATGCATGCATGTTTCCTGTAATCTAGTGAATACATTTTTCGAAAATAGTAAAATAGTTAATTTGTCTGCATTTTGCAAAAAAAAATACCTCTTCAAACTTTCCATTTATGTAGTCAACAAATTTTGCGATAAAAATAACACGTTTTTGATAAATTGTTTAGCATTCGGCAAAATTGCCTCTTCAAAGTCTAGTTTACAACGTATACAATGCTTTGTACTTATTGCGTGTATATTTTCATGACTAAAATAAAAACATAAATTCACAAAGATTCATTCAAAAGAGGACATTTCAAATAATGAGTCAGACCTAACCATCGGACCGATGGCAGTATATCCAAGTTGAGAAATCATGTACTCTAACAGGAGCACTGCCTATATCGGACCTAATTTATTGTGCTCATGTAAGATTTCTTATAAATAACATGAACATCAGAAGAGCATCCCACCACCTACGTTTTAAAAACTGTTCGTTGCACATCGACTCACTTAAAATATTGAAATACACAATCTAAAAATGTTGAATATTTTTTAAACAAAAGGTGTTCCTCTTTTCATAGATAGATGATATAATTTCGCTCATTTATATATCTACGCTCTATCTAGAATCTGCAGATGAATACCTTTTATGAAAAAATCAAATCGACATTCCTGTATACATATGAACAATTTTAATTGCATTTTAATGTAGCATGCCTTGCTATATATCTCTTAATTAAAAAATAATAATTTCGAATGTACTTGTATAATATATGAAATTGCTGAAAACATGTTGCTCAAAATCCTATTACCCGCGAAGCAACGTTTTAAAGAGGGTAAAGACGCAGTGCCAACCAAACAGTAGCTGGCTTCACTACGAAGCAAAGGTCTACGGTTATAAATATAGTAAGTTTGATTTATAAAAAATAGTGAATTCTATAGAAAGCACAGTAATTTGTTATATATAGTCAAATAGAATAAAACATATTCAATAACTAAAGTGGATTCATTTTTATGCATGCGCTTTGAGCTATTCACCCAAAAACCTGGCTGAGAACTTGTTCTGGCACATTTGACCTACATCAAACTTATCAAACAATGATGTTGATTACTAGAATATTGATGATTTGAACTTTGATTAATTGTAAATTAAGCTGGTATTTTATGACATTTGTACAGGAACATAGGATGAAGCCTTGGCTAGAGCAAACAGGTGCCTAGATGATTCATCTCTGGATACCGACATAGAAGGTAAAATTGCATATATACCCTTTGAGAGTTGACATATTAATCAGGTTGCCTAGCTAGAAATATTTCTTAATAAAATATTTTGAAATATTTTCCTACGGCAGTATTCATTTATTAATTTAACAACCTTTCACGGAGAAATATATTGATAAATTTTGGTCTAATTATTAATGTTTCAGAAGGGAACTCCTTCATGAACCTTTTAGAGGGCGCAAACGCAACGATTGCATCAGGGGCAACGACCATGATTCATGAAAACTTGGAAATGACGCCTATACATCTAACCAGGTTGACCAAACAAACCACAGTTCCCGTAGATATAGCCCAACAGCCGCGCAAGTTTCTGAATGACCAAAGCTACAATTCGAGCGATCAATATCACAACCAAAGCCAAGATTTGTTTGATTCCGAATCTCGACCATCATTTGATCGTAGAGAAGCATATACTCCATCAACCAATATGCATGCCTCAACATCGCTTGAAGAATCTTCAACATCTCATGGACAAACCTCGCTTGGTGAGTAGAAAGTGAATAAACATTTTTTTTAATTAATGAGTAGGTATCACGGTTTATACGATGTGGCGTAATTAAAAATACCTGTTGATTTTCAAAATAATCTAACATTTTTCGCAGTTGCGATCAGCGCGCGCTTGGACCGATTGGAAGAGAATCAAGAGATCACCATCCGTATGTTGCGCACAGCATTATCCATGTCGGGATATGAGAGTGATGATGAAGATGATATGCTCCCTGCTACCATGACCCAGGTTCAAGAAATGGATGCTTTAGAGGCTAAACTGGAGGAGAAAATTAGTAATTAAACATTTCATAAATAATTTTCATCACCCTATAAAGACTCGTCATCTGTTTTTATTAGATTAATTTGCTGAGATAAAACTGTCATTCTGTTTAAAACTGAAACTTTATAAACTATAAATATAACATAAAAACGGACATTTACTCAGCGAAAATTAGTTGCACTAAGCGCCGATATTTTTTTATTCGAACCAGTCGATTTTCTAAAACCACCCTTTGAAAACTTTCAAAACCGAACCAAACCGAACCAAAACCTAACAGGAAAAATGCTTGCAAATGGTTATTTTTTGATATTTTATTATTTTCAGCGGTCATATCTATCTTCCCTTGGAGGAAGATCAGCATCGAAAAAGGTGAACAATATCCTAAGACAACTCGGAAAGGCTCAACTGTGGCAAAACTATAGTCTCAAGGGGCAACGCTCAAGAAAACAGCATTCATCGGCCTTAAACTATATGAATGCATCATAGGCAAGTATATTTTTTAAGATTAAAAAAAACATTAGTTGAAGAAATTAATATCATCCATTATCAAAACCGCATTGTCGAAAAACCATATTCTGTCGTAGTGGAAGTAAGAACAACGTTGTGCAGACGTCGCGATAATTTGACGTTCATCCGACATCGCGATGTAGAGTGACGTTCACCATTCATGGTTACGGTAAAAAGTGTCAAGCGCGAAGGCGACGTTTCTCAGATTAAAGATGACGTAGTTACTGATGGTCGGTTGTACGGACACCACTGTTATTAAAAGACACAATAAAGCAAATTAAGTTTATTAAATAAAATATGGTTTATTTTGAGTCCCACATAAGAACACAACGAATAAATTTATGATACACTTTAATACAGAAAAACATAGCTTTTGATGATTAAAATATATTTCTTTTTTTCATAAGGTGTCTGCAAGCTCTTTACGGTGACTGAAATTAATGAGCAGATTGCACAGTATTTAAAACGCATGCCCCAGCTATTGAAGAAAAGTAACACCAAAAAGGTAATTATTTTCCACGGTTTAGTTCCTTTCGAACACTTTGATATGTTGATCGACGTTAGATTGACGTCAGTTTTGATTGAAAATTGTCTTACGTCGCTGGAAAGTGGAGCCTATAATTTACGTAAGCACGTATTTGTGTAGTTTTGTTTCTTTGTGGCACACGGCTGCTCAGATGATCGCGAAGTGTTATCTAAAACATATTTAAAACATAAAAGAAGTTTTGGTAAACACTTAACACAACGTAACAGAATTTATTTAGAATTATTTTCTTATAGATTTATTTTCCGAGCGCTCTGTGACATTTTTGCAAAATGTATGCAAAATGTTTGCAAAATTTTCAACCCAAATCCGACAGTCGTATCTCAGAATTTTTGAAAAATGCAAAATATATAGCGCAAAACTCTAAATGCACTCATGTATATGAATCCTAGTTGAGTGCATTATGATTGTTCTTGATAAGGCGCACAATTGTCGCACGGTTACTTTTTGTGTCGCACAAATTAAAAAAAATATCCTACATTGCTAATAAAGTATTCATACAAGGCAACATAAATACCGAATTCGACGTTAGATCTACGTAAAATAATTTAACAGACGTTGCGACGTACAACGACGTCGTTCAAACCTGCCAGAATCAGCTATTTACTGTTTTAAAACATACCTGGCAACATTACCAAGCACATCGGAAATGATGTCTGGTTCTGCAAAATCAGCTCTTTATAAACTGGCCGAGGTCAGCTGGGAGGGAGGGAGACGTCTCGTCTTTAAACTAAAAAAATGATAAAAGTATTAAATTTAAACCGCACCATTAATAAAATAAAAAGGGACGTCACGACGACGTCAATACAAAAGCCGCTGTCTTTTCCAATATAACAACTATTTTCAACGGTATCTCATATACGTCTAAATCACGTTTTAAACATTATTCAATAACTTGCTTAACCGGTAGGAAATCCGGACGCCATGATATGATTGATACACATTTGTCCAAACCCATTACTTATTCTCGAAACTATAGGTTTGTTGATGTTGTTACTTTTGTGTTTCAAATGTATATATTATAGTGGTTATTCAATTTAAGATATATTTCATAAAACATTTCAGCAACTTACTTGTCTTTGTATGCCTGCAAATATTCCAAATCCACTCAGCCATATTTGTGTTAATCCTGAGATATTTGTAATGACACGTGGCTAAATTATATTTCATCATATTATCTCTCCCTTTCATTTTAATTGATTTTGAAATACTTCAAATACATCACAAACAAAAATGATTATCAAATGGACTTTATTAAATACTGCATGTTTCGTCATAATTATTGCGTCACAATCAAAAGTTGTTTTTTCTTTTCATTGCAGGCCGCCAGTGACCCATCAGGCACAAGAGGGGGCAACTTCTCGAATAAAAGCTCCGATGAAGATTAACTGGACCACATGCATTCGACGTCCGTATCATGTCGCTTTCGAGCGTGACGTCGAATCGACGTCATGAATTCGCCCGACGTGATTTTGTGTTCTGACATTAGAAAAAGTACGTTGTTAATTACAATTACGTTAGGTAAACGTCCTACAAACGCTCTACATCGTCGCGACGTCGCACCACGTTATTCATTTGAAAAAGGACGTCCGGAAAACATTCACATAGGATCGAATGAGAACAACGACTTTGTGTTGTTCGACGTCTTACCGAGTTGTATAATTTGCTTTAAATGTCTATTAAAAATATTCTTGAAACATGTGTATGTACAGTGAAATGTGGACAATAAAATATGTTAAATCAAAATTGTTGTTTTATTATTTATCATATATAGATTCTATAATCACTAATCGAATCGCCTATATTGGTGACATATGGGTTTAAGAAATGTATATAAAACGTTTGTCATCGGATTATAAAACGTAGCAAAAACGCAATAACCAATCGTTAAAAAACGAAATCCGTGATGGACAAAATTTCGTATTTAGAACGAAAAATAAAAACGAGAAAAAAAAAAACGAAATCGAAAACTAATTATAAACGTGAAAACAACGTGTCCCTGTTTACTGGGTAATTACAAAATACACATACATTTGTAAATACTATTTCATTTTGTGTGCGTGTGTTTGTTCTGACGGAATCTTTACTGTAAAACTGATATGAGAAAAAGAAAATATACAATAAAACAGCATGAAAATGTTTATTTCGTTTTATTTATGTATGTATGGTATTTTTTTAAATAAGAATAATCAAGTTACATTTATTGTGACAAAATTTAAAAAACACCAAGCTTATGACTGTCTTTTAATATTTATTAAAATTATGAATGTAGTCTAAATGTATATTAAGATTATCGATATTTTCAATGAAATTTATCAAACCCAAACGGTATGAAACTGCGTTTCATCGGATACTTATTCTCATCAGAACCTTTCTGAACATAATTATTCGTCGATTCGTCGTGACTAAACCAGTGTAAAAACTGTTTTATAATTAAGTCCCAATGAAAGTTTTCCGGGCGTTCCTTTGGTAAATAACATAGAAAGGCGTTGTTCTGACGATACGTCGAAGTCGGCCTAAAAAACG
This sequence comes from Hydroides elegans, assembly GCA_001703475.1. Lineage (NCBI taxonomy): Eukaryota > Metazoa > Annelida > Polychaeta > Sabellida > Serpulidae > Hydroides > Hydroides elegans. The sequence goes on along the minus strand of LQRL01109464.1, from coordinate 14,252 downwards.
ACGTTCATCTGACGATTGAACCCTATTTTTTTACGTCCTTTCAATGTCATGACAGAAAGCGTTATCTCATGGACAGGATCTCCCAATGTGTTTTATTCATTTTCTTTTTTTTTATCCCAACGAACACCAAATTAAATTACCAAATTTATGTGTGACACAAGTTCATTAATTTGTTTGTTATCTATCTGCTTCACTTAAAATATAATGGCTCTTAATGACTGAATTTAGTTATCTCCCTACTTTACTTGAAATAGGATGGCTCTTACGAACTGGATTTAAGATCAATTGGAGTGACTAGAATAATATAAAAGAGCAAATTGTTAAGTAAGACCTGAGTTCATATTATCCATTTTGTGTACAACAAACAGCTTCTCTTCAACTTCTGTGGCATACACCGGTTAATCATCGAGCATCATGTTCACGAATTCTGTAAAATAAAATATATAATTAATTATACTCATCTGTGTTGTTATAAAACTGCGCAAAACGGAACCTCCCATGAAAAAATACATACGACCTTCTGTAAGGCCAGGCGAGCAGGCCCTAGCTAGTTTCGACATAGTAGACATTATGGCCGGTTTATTGCGGGGAAAATCACGTTTTTCCAAGTAGTTCGTTATTTTCTATATGATAATTGGTTTGAATCTGCAATTTATGATTATCCAATTATAGGGACGTATAGTGACAACAATCTGACTAAATTTTGAGAACTACCAATTTTAATTGACGATGTGATGCCCCATAACATTAAGGTGGGTGCGTCTTTTCAGATGACCGGTTTATTGTGGGATTGATAGAATAGCTTGAAACTTTGTTTGATATGATTCAAATGCTCCTGATATCTGCAATAACTTATCTAACAATTTTTATACATAGACCAGAAACCGTCGTCTAAAATCGTGTACCCATAATTATGACATCATTTTATCTATATAAAACCTTAATTTGTTATTCAGTTTTTCCTCATTTCATAAACACTTCTAAATATATTGGCTTTTTTTTCTATACATTTTTATGCAGTTTCCTCTGTTTTAAGCTTGTATGTATAGTTTTCATATAATGTATTAGCTGATTTAAATATACTCTTAGCATTAAAATGTATAGAACACGTGGAACACATCACCAATATCAACTAATATTATTTTTCGGAAGAAACTGAATAAATAATGAAAATACCTAAAAAATATGATTTGGGTATCAGCTATCGAGAGTGATACTTGTATTTATAGCACAAATGTTGCCTAGTTACGGGACATTCATTGGCAGTCATAGTCAATTTTCATTGTTTCTATATAAAGCAGTACGGTAAATACACTGTATAAATGCAAATTATACTCATTTCAGGGTGAATGATTAAATTGGTATTTATAAAATCTTATGTTTCTATTTTTTCATTGGATTTCTGACAATATAAGTAAAAAAGATGTTTTTCAATTAATTGCATCGTCCCGCAATAAACCGGTCAGGCCGAAAGTTAGACCTTCATGTATTTTAAATGATCTTTATTTATTAACCGCCTTCTTTACGGGGTTGATATAATGCCAGGTGTCAAGCTGAATAATGTACCTATTCTAAGATAGCGAAAAATAAATTTTGAGACACATATAAACAATTTCATGATGCATTATGTGCTTCAGAATGCCATTCTCACTGCAATAAACCGATCAACCCTTCTAAATGTTTTTTAAATGGACGTTCGATATGACTTTTTCCAGAAACGTTACCTTTTTGGACTGATAGGCCTAGCATAGTCTAACCGATATTGGCATTATTAAGGCATGTAGGTTTCGTTTCCTATTTGTGCCTCATAAATACAATTATCATTCATATAGAATTTTATTTGTGTGGGATCGGGTATCTAATTTTTACGCAGTAATACGATGGCCGAAACGTGACAAACGCAACACAAAATTATTAACACAACGCAAATGAACAAAACCAACGCAAAAACATCGACGCAACACAAATTAATAAACCCAACACAAAATTGCAAACCCAACGCTAAAACATCGACGCAACACACATTAATAAACACAACACAAAAATACAAACCCAACGCAAACACATCGACACAACGCATTTAAATAAACTCAACACAAAAATGCAAACCCAACACAAAAATATCGACACAACACATTTAAATAAACCCAACACTAAAATGCAAACTCAACGCAAAAACATCGACACAATACATTTAAATAAACCCAACACAAAATACAAACCCAACGCAAAAACACCAACCCAACGCAAAATTATCGACGCAACACATATTTATCAACGCAACAGAAAACGATCAACCCAACGCAAAAACATCGACGCAACAAATATTAATCACCGCAACGAAACACGATCAACCCAACGCAAAAACATCGACGCAACGCATGCTAATAAAACCCAACACAAAAATACAAACCCAACGCAAAAACATCGACGCAATACATATTAATTAACGCAACACAATACGACCAACCCAACCATAAAAATCGACGCAACGCATTTAAATAAACCCAACAAAAATACAAAAATACAAACCCAACGCGAAAACATCGACCCAACGCAAAAACTTCGCCGCAACGCATGATAATAAACCCAACGCAAAAACACAAACGCAACATGAAAACATCGACACAACGCAAAAATGCAAATGCAACACAAAATCAACAACGCAACACAAAATCACAAACCCAACACAAAAACATCAAAGCAACACAAATAACAAACGCAAAACAACATCATCAACGCAACGCAAAATAACAAACGCAACACAAAAACATCGACACAACCCAAAAATACTAACGCAACACAAAATCATCAACGCAACACAAAATCACAAACCCAACACAAAAGCATCAATTTTGTGGTGCGTTTGTTTTTTTTTTGCTTTGTGTCGATGATTTTGTGTTGCGTTTGTTATTTTGCGTTGCGTTGTTGTTTATGTGTTGGGTTTGTGGGTTTGTGTTGCGCTGATGATTTTGTGTTGCGTTTGTATTTTTGCGTTGTGTCGATGATTTTGTGTTGCGTTTGTGTTTTTTGCGTTGCGTCGATGATTTGGTGTTGCGTTTGTTATTTGTGTTGCGTTGATGTTTTTGTGTTGGGTTTTTGATTTTGTGTTGCGTTTTTGATTTTGTGTTGCGTTTGCATTTTCGCGTTGTGTCGATGTTTTTATGTTGCGTTTGTGTTTTTGCGTTGGGTTTATTATCATGCGTTGCGGTGAAATTTTTGCGTTGGGTGGAT
>LQRL01109464.1:0-11008 GCA_001703475.1 Hydroides elegans | reverse complement strand
GTTTTTCTGTGTTGGGTTTATAAAAATGCGTTGCGTCGATGTTTAGCGTTGGGTTGGTCGTTTTTTATTGCGTTGATTAATGTGTTGCGTCGATGTTTTTTGCGTTTGGTTTGTATTTTTGTGTTGGGTTTATAAACATGCGTTGCGTCGATGTTTTTGCGTCCGATTGATCGTTTTGTGGTGGGTTTATAAAAATGCGTTGCGTCGATGTTTTTGCTTTGGGTTGATCGTTTTGTGTTGCGTTGGTTAATATGTGTTGCGTCGATCTTTTTGCGTTGGGTTCGTTTTTTTTTTGTTGGGTTTGCATTTTTGTGTTTGGTTTATTTAAATGCGTTGTGTCGATGTTTTTGCGTTGGGTTTGTATTTTGTGTTGGGTTTATTTAAATGCAGTGTGTCGATGTTTTTGGGTTGAGGTTTGCATTTTTGTGTTGGGTTTAGTTAAATGCGTTGTGTCGATGTTTTTGCGTTGGGTTTGTATTGTGTGTTGGGTTTATTTAAATGCGTTGTGTCGATGTTTTTGCGTTGGGTTTGTATTTTGTGTTGGGTTTATTTAAATGCGTTGTGTCGATGTTTTTGCGTTGAGTTTGCATTTTCTTTGTGTTGGGTTTATTTAAATGCGTTGTGTCGGTGTTTTTGCGTTTGGTTTGTATTTTTGTGCTGTGTTTATTAGTTTGTGTTGTGTCGATGTTTTTGCGTTGGGTTTGCATTTTTGTGTTGTGTTTATTAATTTGTGTTGCGTCGATGTTTTTGCGTTGGGTTTGTTCATTTGCGTTGTGTTAATAATTTTGTGTTGCGTTTGTCACGTTTCGGCCATCGTACAGTAATCTTTTCCGTATTCTTATTTTTGTATGATTAGTTTTGGCATCTCGATTTCATAGAAGTTTTGATCGTGACTTTAACTAGAATTTTGAAAATAATGTTTTGAGACTAAAATTCCCTTTGAGACCATTTGAAGGGCTCCGTCCAACAATGTGTTAAGATGAATTAACATGTTTCGGAAAATTGTCGTGCACGTTTCACATAATTTTAGATACATTCAATCCCTTTTATCTTAAAACGTCATTTTCAGACTTAACACAATGTTGAACGGATCCCTTCATTTCATATTGTGGCAGCATGTATGTGTATACTATTTGACACAAGGTATTATGAAAGCATTGTATGTAATTGTATGTATTTCATAGGAATTTCATAACCATGAAATAAGCATTTCATACACATTTCATAAGCATAAAATAAGCTATTTATAAGCATTTTATAAGCATCCAATATACCATTGTAGTTGATGAGACTATCCCCGTCCGCATCCGCTTGCTGAACAAGTTGTGTCGCTTCGAATTCACTCAATTTATCGTCTGCGTTGCTGTTCATATTGTTCAGCGCCTGACGCAATTCTTCCGCCGTGATCAGGCCGTTGCCATCTTTGTCGAATTCTGCCGCCGCCGAAAAAATAGTTCCCCGAAATATAGTGATGATTTAGGAACACATGAATAACGGGTTAGGGCACAACATGTTTTTTTTCTATGTCTGATCTTTGATGATGCTTGTTATATTGATAAAGGTGTTTTAAATTGCTATGGGATCTGAAAACTATATAACTTGACCGATTTCAAATAAGGAAACTTTTCACGCTGAAAAAAATGTCCTTGCTGATTAAAAGATGCAAATACATTTCGGGATAGACTCTAATAGGTGGAACTTTCAATTATCTTTTTCATTTACTAAACCGTTCGTTATATAATAAACTTTAACTTCGTGTAGATATTGGGAAAGTTTACTCTAAAGTGTATTTTTTATAAAATGAATTATTTACGTTTGAATGCGGCTAAAAATTTCTCTGATTTCGGTTTCCTTTTTGGCCGTCGCTGGTCTTCCTTCATAATGCCCAGGAATTCGTTGAAACACACAGTTCCGGTTCCTGGAAAAAAAGAACAAATTACAAATAAAGGCAAAAGAAAATAATTATAAAAAAAACTTGGGCCGCGTTCACCCGAAACAGGCCAAAACATGTTCGAAACCGGATTGTTACGTGTTTTACACCAATGTCTGTCGACATTTTTAATGCGGTTTTTTTTTTTTGTGAGTATGAATTTCGAGCAATACTATTCAAGCGAGATTGGTGTCAAATGCATAACAAAGTTGTTACAAGCACTGTTTTGCCTGATTTGCATGAACGTGTCTTTGCACTTACATGTGATTACATTTCTGATTTGGTTTCATTATACAGCATAGAACAAACCATGGGCCTGTGTTCTCAGCGACAAGGAGCAGTTCTCGATTTTTTGATATGATATATCGATGGTTTACTTAGTCATATATGAAAAATACATGTACATGTATAAGGACTGGTCAATATGCTCCAAGAACCATATTACAATAAAATTTATTGACTCATTAAAATAAGGGTTTACTTTACGATTACCCTTATAAATTCAAATATGTGTTTCTTTTTTTTTTTGCGACTTTATATAGAAAGATCCATATTTCTAAGACCGCGGTTACATTTAACCAAAAACCAGCTTTTTTCACTTGACCAGATTTTGGTCTTATGTTTTATAATAAAATTTACGTGAAACCTCACAGTTTAACAAACATTTTTCTTTAAAAATTGTTTCTGTCTTGTTAAATGTTTCCGCGACCTACACTTGTATATCGTTAAAGGGGCAAAATAAGGGCATATTCACAAATACTTTCTAATTTAGAAAAACAAAGATACACATGTACCATCTTTATCTGCCTTTTTGATGATATCTCTCACTTCATCTTCAGATGGCTTTTGTCCAAGGGAACGCAGAACTTTGGACAGCTCACTCGTTGTGATAAATCCATTTCCATCTTTGTCGAAATGCGCAAAGGTTTCCTTGATTTCTAAACAAAAAAAAAACACATTCACTTAGACAGAGCTTAACCTTAACCGACTTCCGATGGTCCGGCTCAGGATGCTTCATCTATAAAGCTTATCGCCCGAGCGAAAAATAAGTCGCTCACTTTGTTCACAGCAGTTAAAGACTCATTTTGATTGCATGATTATCCAAACTTGTGCGTCGCCCATTGTCAATCCGGTACTCGTGGATTAGGGTTATTGGTGAGTGCCTTAAGTGAGAATGCGAGCACGAAAGGCGCAAGTGTTTTTTTTTTTATGGAATTCATCTCGAAATTCATACATAGCAGTAAAATATGGCAACTCGATCTTTGAAGAAACAACAATTGCGAATTGGGGAAAAATTGTAATTAGCAACAGAAAATTGGATTATAGAAATTGGTCCAAATCATTATATTCAACACTTATTCATATCACCAAAATTAAAAACGTCGAACATTTCTCGTGTAAGATGGGATACCCGATATCAGAGAAAATCGCAATGATAACAATAACGAACAGCGCTAACCGGTTATGATGGTAAACATTTTTAATATGATTTACATGTACATGTATAAGAAAATGAAAGTTATGATGATGCGCCAATGGCACAAGGGCAATTTTGAGCTTTTCAGAACATGCACAAATACACCTGTATTTCTGTCCAAATAACTTACCAACCCGAGAATAGATTATTAAATGTGCTAAAATATATTCGCATTTCGGGTGTCTGACTCCGAAAAAATACTCTTCCTACACAAAAAAAAAACTATTCGACTACCAAGGTACATGTAAAGCCTGTATAGACCAATTATATTAAGATGTGACTTAAATGAATTCAGAGATATTGTCGAAAGAGTTCACGATGAATGTAATGTCGATAGGATTTTTATTCGTTCACTATCTTTATTGCCTTAATAAAATGATTGTATAAAGCGCTGATTAGATGACTTGTCCTTGATGTCTTATCACGTGAATTTTCGATATAATTATAGGTTTATTAGCTATTTGCAAAAAAAAAATAATAATTGAACGAGTTACCGATGTTTTTTTTCAGACTGGTTCCGTGCATAATACTAAAAAAAAATATATATCTGTTCAAATTTGTCATATGTCATGGACATGCCATGGGCTGTGTGACCCATTTCATATATCCGTTCAAAAAGGCACATTACTTATGCAAGGACGCCTTATTATACATTTCCGTTATCAGTAGTGTAAAATTGAGAGTTCAATGTAATTTTGTCTTACATATAGTGAACAATTCTGATTGGTATTTCAGCTGGACGCAAGAATGGCTCTTGGCAAATGTAGACTGACTCAGAGCAACTCAGAGTAACTGAAGATATATGCATACGTACGTCATAATGATAAACCTATTTATATAAAAAAAATCATGCCTTATTTTATTCGCTGAAGGGGCAACATTATCTTTTCCAAAAAAAATCTGACAATGCTTTGAAATGATCTTGGTATAATTTGTATTCAGTAAGCAATTCTTCATGCGTTGGAACGTATAAAAGGCAAAGAGCCGGGACCCGATGGGAGTATAAATAAGATGAGGGGCAACGTTGTGTTTAAAATTTGTTTCAAGCCTTTTAATAATGGTTTCGAATATAAAATGAAAAAAAAACAGTTCATGACAAATGTTGCTCTAAAATTATTAAATTCACCATGCTGTAAAGCGTATTTTAAACATTGTGGGAATATTAACAATTGAAAAATCGACTATTTATTGTGAAGACTAATATAATTGGGTTGGGGTGGGGGTGTCTCGACCATAATCTTGAAAAAAAAATCTTTCAAAAAGGAAAAACAAGTTTGCCTTGACCTAAATACCCTTATGTTCATCTTATAGCTAGGCCACACTGGCGATTTTAGTCGGAGACTGGATCGCCGACTGCAATCGCCGACTAAATCGCAATAGTGTGGCCACCCTTGCGACTCCGTCGCCGACGGTCGGCGACGCATTTCTCCCGATCCAACATGTTGGATCGCAGATGTCGGCAATCGCAAGCACATCAAAGAGAATCTCAAGTGTGGCCACCTTTGCGACGCGATTGTGAATAAAACTACACATGATTTGATATGAAATCATATTTTGTAGCTGGATTTAAATTAAAATGGAACACTATTTTACCATTGTTACAAAACATATTTCAACGTCACAATCTGAGCAATTATGATTTTGATGTTTACAATATTGTGTCGTCACAGACCATTTTGAAGAGCATGACTAAGATTGCATAGGTGCAACAAAACGGAAAAAGAGAAATTGATCCATCTACAAATTTTTCAAATATTTCCCTCCAGCTATCGTAATTTATGGAACATCTTTACAAACATTTTCTATTTTTTACGAATCCTCGAGGATCGTTTATTTTTTTCATTTTATTCGGTGATATATAGCTAGGCACGCTACATTGAAATATATGGTGAACAGGTAGTGAATACAAGAATTTTGATTTTCATTTTTCATAAAAGGTGTTCCTCTTCAGAATCTAGCTATATAGATAAGCGAAATGAATTCATCTATGTACAAAAAAGGAACACCTATTTGTAAAAAAAATATATTCATTTCGAAATAAGATTCTTAATTCTTCAAAAATGGATATGAAAAATAAGAAGGACCACCGATAGTCCCCGATCTTAATCGCAAGTGTGGCCGGGTTGGAGATTTTAGTCGGCGATTGTCTGAGATTCAGTCGGCGATCCCGTCTCCGACGAAAATCGCTAGTGTGGCCTAGCCATTACATCGGCTAGTTGAAGTTATTGTTATTTATGTTCTCACGTCACAGATAGATTAGTTAACACATAGCAATACCTACATGTATATAAGGTGTGTGATTTGCAGTCTGAAGATAATGTGAGCGATTTGGACTTGGCCAGGCTGAAATATTATTGAGATAACAACGAAATCCATATGAAGAAAGAATGCCTGATCATGTTGAAGAAACATACCCCCTTCCTTGATCAAGCTCGATTCAAATACCACTTGAATCAGCAGAATTGAAGCCTAGTTCTTTCACAATTAAACAAATATTGATTGATGCATATTCACATCTAAAATGTGTACAAAAGTTTTTTTTTGTTTTTATCCTTTTGTTTTCAGTTTATCGCGTAAATAAAATAAAAAGGTGGCCGCGTGATACCCTTGTCGCATAAATGCTAACAAGATTGGCCTTCGGTTGACCTCTCATTTAAGTCATGATTGGTCGAGTTGGGAGTAGTTGTTTCAGCATGTACTTCCAACTCGACCAATCATAATTTGCTGCCTTATGCAAGAGCAAATGGCATTAAACTATTATTTTTACACTACTGTTGTTGCTATCGAAATTCCCTATAAAACCTCGGAGAGTTTACTGAAGCTTCAATTGAGTAAGGCACAGAGTTGTTATCATAAACCAAATTAATTTGATCCAATAAGTTGAACAGGTTATGATGTAAATAAATTAAGAATAAATGAGTTATTTAAGAGGAGGACGCAATAGCTGACGTTTGGATTGAGCATCGTTGGAGGAAAGGCAAGATAAAAAAAAATAATTTTATTCAGGTATGAGTATAGATTGAGTGTGTTCAGAACAATAAATAATTAATTTAAATATTTGTAACACTAATAAGTTGGTTTTACCACTATACTAATTTATTCATATGTTTTGCTTAAATCTTCGATTTTTTGTTTTAAATTAAATATTAAATAAGTATATACAGTGGCGCGGTTCTAGCACTTCGTTCTTCGTTTAGCGTTTAATATATAACTTGAAGGAATTTGCAATATCAAATTTTAATGTTTAACATTTAGCGGTTAGTTTCTAACGTAAAGCGTTAATCATCACGATATAATAGTTATGTGTTCTAATGTAATCTTGTTTTGCATTAACGAAACTATATTTCAGATAAAAAATCATTAAAACAAAGCTGATTTAACATTTGGGTTGGTGACTCGGCATTCCCTTGATTATGATAAACACTTCGTATGACTCTTTTATACACCACTCACTGATGTTAGCAGCTCCGGTAAGCGTTTAACGTTTAACACAAAACGTTAACCGCAAAAAAACGCTAAACGTTAAACGCTAAACGCTAAACGTTAAAAGTTAAACGATAAACGATAAACGTTGAGCATTAACTACCAACATGTGCTAGCTAGTAATAGTGGTGTATAGAGAATATCATTTTGAGCTTAATTATGACCACTAGAAAGTGTTTTAATTATTTTGATTTCATACAAAGCCTCATAAAGGCAAACCCAAAAGCGATTTCGAGTAAATGCTCGCCCGTGTCACTTTGCAAGAACCGCTAAACGCTAAACGTTTATACTTAACGTTAAACAATTAACAATAAACATTAAACGCTAAAATTCTTATATAACCAACACTTGTACGTTAAACGCTTAACGCTAGATAATTTGTATTGTAGAGCTGCGCGCGACTGTATATTTATGACTAGATTGAAGAACCCAATCAAAAATATGTCGTCCGTTCAACGTAATTTTAAGACAAAGCGAGGAGTATATGCTCTTACATGTATTTTGGTTCATTTGAAGATTGTAAGCACACCTTACGCGGTCCGATGAACGTCTTTGTTACGTCATCTCTAACTCTGCGACAAATAAGAACGCCCGGAAACCATTCGCCTTGATATATAATAACGTCATCTCGTCGGGGAGATTTGTTTAGACTTTAAATAAGATACATTTTTAAAAGCAAATTAACCAAGTCATTGAAAAGTCAGCTTATGAGAATGCTTCACGCAACTTTATCGCTGAATATTACTCAATCCTAAAGAATTATTTTATAAAATTGTATCTGCTAAAATAAACACCTTTTATGGGGACGTATGCCGTACGAATATTTTCGACGTCGTTTTGCCGTCAATATCGGTAAACATTGGGATGCCTAATTTCCTATTGTCCCATTTCCTCGTATGTATAATCTTAGAGGAGATCATTTTTGAGTTTGATTAAACGCATAATCGTTTAATCTAAATTTCTTAACAGCACTCACATAAATATAATATTAACATTAACATGGTTGCTTTAAAAATATTTCAGATTTTCATCTAAACCTCCCAAATCCAAATTGTTAGACAATACTAGGACGTCTCATGTAAAGTATAATTTCGACGTCATCCTAGCGTCGCGCACGTATTAACAAAGACCTACAGTCGCGCGCATTACTGACCCCCGTGGGAAACGCTAAACGTTAAACCCACAAACGCTAAACGCTGAACCCTAAGACGTTTAACGCACAAACGCTAAACGTTACACGCTAAAAGTTAATTGATAAACGCTAAACCATAGTCACCCACATGTTTTAGGGGTATATCTAGAACATCGTTACGAGTGGTTATCTTAGAAGAGTATCCCACGAGCTTTTCCTCATAAAAGGTGTTCCCCAGCAAATTTCAGCTGGTTTGGAGATATTGACGAAATTCTTTCTAGCTTGGAGATTTTTGCATTTTGAGGAACATCTTTTTTTGATGATTTCTTGATTTCATAATAATCATGAGAATAATTTATTGCAAATTAATTGCTATTGATTGCAATTGCCTTAAAACCTGTTATTTGTTTTTCATGATAGGTGATTTGGTTATAATTATCAATCTAATTTTTGCAAAAGGTGTTCCTTTCATCTGTAAGCTTGCTAGAATGGGAAGAGCAGTTCAGCTGGCTTGGAAAAAATGAACACCTATTTGGAAAAAAGTTATGTTCACAAGGGTGTATTTTGTTTTTTTTTTTTGTCTTAGTAAAGTTGCTTTAAGGTGATTTAACAACTTTTTGAAAAATATGTCGTGGGGTGCCCTTCATCTTAACTTCTAGAATGCCCTATCGGCAAACGCTAAACGTCAAACGAACAAACGCTGATCGTTAAACGATATATTATAATCTTGCAAACACTTTAACGTTGAACGCTAAACGCTAAACGTTAGAGACATCTAGAAGAATGGACCGCGCACCACTGAACGTCAATTGTTAGGAGCTTCTGAAGCCGCGTTTACACAAAACAGGCATAGAAGGCAAGAAATCGGTTTGTTATGTGTTTTATACGCGGCTTAAGGAACTTGCCTAAGCGAATTGGATACTTAGGTTTTCACTAAATTTTACATATATGTGTATGAAATCAAATCCTATTATTTAGATAAAGATATGGTCCTACCTGAAAGCTCTTCTTGCGAAAACTCAGCCTAAAATAATAATCAAACAAGGAACATATATTCCGGTCAAATTAAATAAATGCACATGTATGCATAAATGCAAGACTCTATTCAAACCAGGTTCGATTCACACAAATAAGTTCATAATTTCCCTTACTCAATCCTCAAACCGCCAGACTATGAATTCTACTTAATATTAACAAGATATGAATGTTTTTTTGTCTCTTTTTTACTTACCATTTCATTAACAGGCCAGCTTAATATTACGTTCTTATTTAGTGATTTAATTTTCAAATATAATATATATCTAAATTAAAGCCAGGTTGCATATGACTGTATCCTTAAATACACATTACAAAGACAATCGATTGCCACAAAGGAACAATAATTGGTACTATGCTATGATTGTCTACCCTACCCTCATATTGCTTGTTGCCTCATCTTTCATTCAGTTGAATGCATCCAATCAATTTGCAAGTTCAAGCATGGATCAAGCTTAACCCAGTGACACAAACGGAGAATTATATGTTAATTGAAACCTGTTAATGTTCATGTGTTAAATGTAGTTCAGTAAATGTCCTATGCGCCTTACATTTCGAGATTTTTATTTTGGTTGTATAAATATTGATATAACGAGATGAATCGCATTTGATGTTATCAAGCCATTAGCCATCGCTACTCTCTTCAAAACCCTAACACTAGGCCCGCACATAACTACAAAAAATAGATTCAAACACTGTTTTTCAATTTAAGTTCAAGTCCAGATTCGATATGTTGAGCCTCATCCAAAGCAATAATCATATTTATGCATATATGAAACATGCCAGTCTACATTGTGATTCGCGTGACGCAACAACCAATAGTATTCTAAATATGTTATAAACCTGCTCACCCAGTGCTCTTTTGCATTGTGCCTTAAGGCATGTCATATACTGCGATGACTGTTTACTTGGTCAGTGCTGTAGTCAATAATGCATTCAACGTAATTGCTTATTATTGGTTTTAGTGTGTCGTCACATCTGTTTAATTACTTAATCAATGGGACCATGAATCCATGATAAGACATGTATTCCATAGGGTAGAATTAGTGTATTTGAGTCAGGGAAACAATGCATTTTATTCGCTACAATACAGCGTAAAATATGGATCCCGGCACATCCATATTCTTGTGAACGTTTTGGTCTTGCACGTAATCCTTGACTTGGCAGTTTGTAATAGATTGGCCGTAATACAAAAAAAAAGATTATATTGTGCACACATTTATGAACACGTTGTGATTGACTCCATGAAGTAGCAAGAAATATGGATGAATTTCAACCGATTAATGTAAAATGCACCCCATTTGGTACAATTTAAGGGCTTATATCTCAGCTCCTGGTTTTGCAATTTTAAAAATTTTTACTGTTGCAAATTTCTAATGGAAAAGGCGGGCTTTTCTTAAATGTAAATATTTTTGGAATATAGATAAAAAAGTTATATTCAAAAAACGAGTTTTTGAAGGATTTCTAAGCTTTTTAGAAAAATATTACTGGGTCCCGCGCTATGTTTAGTATATGGGTGGCCAATGATTGAGAAATGTGTCAGAGATTAATTGAGTTGTTTGTATGACATCCAGTATATTTGCGGACATTTCAATACGATTTCCTATTAATAAATCCCTCAATAAAATTGGTCTTTTCAGTGACGCATACTGATTTTTAAAATGGAGGGTAGACTATATAGTGATTCAAATCATAGTTTTAAATCTGTTCATAATATAACGTGATAATAAACATGTTGGCCGTTAATTTATTTGATTTGGAAATACATGAATACAAAAAAAAACGTTAAGATACAACAAATCACAATAGTCTTGGCTTAGGTTATAATGATTGTTAGAATATTTCATGATGTGTCGCGCTTGTTTATTTTTTTCTATTAATACACATTGAGTACTTAGTTGGATTCAAAACTGTCGCATATTCTTTTCACTGTCGAAAATATTTTCAAAAA